>AFQZ01000224.1:0-59881 GCA_000222935.2 Aciculosporium take MAFF-241224 | reverse complement strand
AAAAAAAAAAAAAAAAAAAAAAAAAAAAAAAAGAAAGAAGAAGAAGAAGAAGAAGAAGAAGGCACAAGCTCTAGTTCTATGGTCCTATATCGAATTAAAAAAAAAAAAATAGGCCGAACGAGAAGGAGAGGGATGCCCTGCCCTCGCGGCCAAGAAGAAGTGACGTTGTCGTCGCCAGCTGCCCCGTGATAAAACCGGTCCGGTATAGGCAGGCAAGCAACGACGCACGGTGACGACTCGATCGTGGGCTTAACAATAGTCGCGCATCTAGAATGACGGAACGGGGGGGATCGTCAAGACAGGTCGAGAGAAGCACGGCGGTCCGGCGGGGGCGCAAGACAAAGGCGAGTCAAGGGAGGAAATGCGGGAAAAGGCGTAGTAGGTTGGCCCGGGCTGGCGGGAATCGTTGGTGTCGTCGAGGTTGATGATGGTCGGCAGCTTCGTCCCAGACGTCGCAGGAGTCCCGGTTTGGGGCAAGGAAGAGCGAGCGAGCGCGGGGAAGAGAATGCGGGGACGGAAACGGCAGCGAGGGCGATGGAGAGGATGGGGAGAGGATGGGCAGAGGATGGGGAGAGGAAGAAAGGAAGACGGCGTCGAGGGCGTTGGCGAATGAGATGGGATGATTGAATGGTCGAATGGTCGAATGGTTGGTTGCGCGCGGACACCTTTGAGTACTTCCAGCCTGGCCTGTGGTTGGCTGGGTGGAGGCGGGTGCGAGTGGAACCACCTGGTTGCCGGGTTTCCTTCGGCCCATTGATGCCACCATGATTGGCGGCAGACGCGCCGGCGGTGGCGCCAGATCTAGGCACCCGAGCGCTGCGCCGAGCACTACGTTGGGACCCGACAGGGCGCGAGACAGGGCGCGAGACAGGGCATGATCGCCCACGGGGGGGGGGGTTTCCAATGTGGGCAATGTGCCCCCTGCAACCAGCCCCGGAACATGGCTCCAGCAGGCATTGGTACCCAGTTGGCGCCTGTCAGATTATGCGACTGAACCCACGCGGCCGGCTACTGCTAGGCTACTGCTAGGCTACTGCTAGGCTACTGCTAGGCTACTGCTAGGCTGCTCCAGGTAGGTAGGTTACCCTAGGTAAGCAAGTAGTCATCCAGAGCATCCTGATTCCTGAATCCTCCTCACCACATGCAACAACACGGCTGCGGCACTACGACGCATGAACCGCGTTGAACAATCACAGTCATGTTCAACAAACCATCCGCGGCTCCTGGTTATGCTGATTGCAACGCCAGCACATAGACAAAATCCCTTCTACATGTACATTGTCCTCAAGATTTCGGCCCTGGCAACCAAGCAGAACAGGCCTTGACCGTGTCTTCCGTTGCCAAGCGGCATCGTAGAAACGCCCGAGGTGCCCAAGCCGATAAAACCTCACCTGAACCGCTGAAACTGCATCACCATCACCACTGCGACCTCAAGCCTTGATGCCGCAATTTGCCATCCAGCCATCTTGTTCGCCATTTGGCGCAATCTGGTGCTATTCAGAAATAAACCAAATGCTCCCTGCGTGGAACGGACATCATGAAGCGACCAATCTAACAATAGAGCGCAGCAAATCGCCAGCACAACTTCCTAATTCCACCCAACAATGTCCCGTCTTTTCTTCTTCCTCTTCTTCTCGTCTTCATCATAAAAGACCTCCTATTCTTTTTCCGCCAAGATCATTGCGTGGTTAGTATGACTTCAAACGCACCTACCTACCTTGGGGACACGGGCCTGCCCGGTTTAGATCATGTGTAATAAAAAGTCGTTGCGCGCGTTTTCAGGGGAGCTGCTGTTGGGGTGGGCTTATCTTTCTGTTAGAAGACCACGGGCCATGGCCTGGTGGCTAGTCGGCATTTTTTGGCCATTGGAGAAAGAGAGAAAAAGCATTGGGCGGGAGGAGAGATCTAGTCATTCATGGGAGGGGGGTTAGCATCACAGCGTGTTTTTTCAAGGCCGGCGACGCTTGGCATCTATCATTCTCTCGGTTAGCCGCAAAAATATTTTCTCATCTTGATGCATAACCGACCTTGGTCATGTTCAGCGTCGTTTTCTTCCTCATCGCGAGCTCGTTTCCCAGTGTTGGATGATGTTTCTCCACCGACATCATCCAGAAGAGTGTCTGGGTCATCCCTCCAATCAATCTCACCCTCGGCTTCTTGATCGACTTCGTCTGTGGCAAGGAGCTCATCTGTACCGTCATCAACCGTGTCCAGCTCTCCAGCGGCAGACAAGATCTCCACATCGCCATTGAGTGTCGTAGTCGTGGTGCTCGCATGGTTTACGCCAGCGTACATGTTGTCACTTTGCGTGTCCTGCTGTTCGACTTCGTCTTGGGCTTCAGCAGCGTCGCTCACGGCCGTCAGGTCCACTGGCTCATCAAAGTCGATCCCTAGAATATCATCCGCCTCGACTGGCACCAGATCGACTGCTGCATCTGTCACGGGTTCAGTCGCTTCTGACGCTTCGGGTCTGACAATCCCATCATCGATGGCATCATAGATGGGTAATGCTGGTTGGGAAGCCACGTTCGACATCTTTTCTTCGACTTCTTCACCATCGCCCACGTCGTCTTCGGCAGCGAGAGCACCCGAGGCCACAGTATTTTCTTCTTCCATCTGGTAATTTTCGCCAGCGCCTGGTGAGCTACCCCTGGAGGCAATCTCTCGCTGGTGTGGTACTTGGCCGTCACCCACGTCCACCTCGTTGACCTCGGCACTTGGGTCCAAATTACTCAAGGCATCATCGGTCCCCGTCACTTCAGCATCGCCAGCACTTTGACTTTCATCCAGTTGTGTCTCGTCATCCTCGACAACAGGAACATCTCCATTGTCTGCGCCATGTGCGTGCGGCATTGGGGACTGGAACAAATGGATGACTTCGTCCAGTCCCTTGCCCTCTGCTGCGCTTTCCATCAAGAAATCAAGTCGTTTGCTGGTACTTGGTCTGGTGAACAAATAAGTGTACAGTGGTCTGATGCCATCGGAATCCTGGTTTTTCACCAGAACGTCGAAAATTTCAACAACCTGTCTCAACGTGACGTTGACGAGCAAGTCTGGCGAACAAGACTGTTGATTCAGTCAGCCTGTCGTTCCCTCTGTCTCAAGCGATGATCAGTGCACTTACTTCTGAGAATTCGAGCCCAAGCTCGTCGACTTGGAAAACAAGCTCGTCCTCGTCAAGCAGCTCATTTGTGAGTTCTTCTCGGAAGCCCTCTAGTAATGACTTCATACTCTCATCCAGAAGTGATGGTTGAGAGAAGAAGCCATCTGAGGTTGCGGAGAAGCACGGAAATTCGTCTCCCTTGTACTGGACAGTAATTGCGGGAAATTTCTGCGAGTCGGTATCATATTCTTCTTGATGTTGTCTGTCAGCTTCCAAAATCTCGAGTTCCTCCGGGCCATTGTCCACGCCCTTATCGTGTGCCAAATCGTCAGCAACCCCAGACACTTCGGCGAGGTCTGTGTGAACCAAGTGTGGCGTCTTGTTGTGTTCCTGTTCTGTGGTTTCTACGACGGCAGGGACTACTGACAGGGGGTGGTCGTCCTGGCCATTGGGCGCCGACGGAAAATCTTTTTCCTCAATCATAGGTGGCACCTTTTGTTCATGTTCATGTTCCCAACTAATTTCGTGGTCGTCTTCCTGATCTTCGACCTGGCGTTCGGCTTCTTCTTTTCCCAGAGCGTCTACGGTATATGAACCCTCATCTAGGTCTTGCTCTGCAGCAGCTAGACTCCGAGTCTCAGATGGATTGCGAAGTGCGCGCAAATTCGAGGCATCTTCGACGTCGTAATCTATCTCATTTGATGGGTCGTCATGGTCTGTACCGGTCTGTTCATGGGTATGGCTTTCGGTTTGCGCATCCAGGGCCTCTCTCGAGTCATCCTCTTCAAAATATTCCACATCTTCATGAGTTTGTTGCCCAAAATCGACATTCTCGTCTGCTTGCCGCGTTTTGTCGTCGATGGCATTTAGGCTGTCTGCGTCATCTGGCTCCTTTTCTCCCTCGGTATCGTATTCGATCAAGTCATCGTCCAAATAGGACTCTGTTCTATACTGTGGCGCTAGATCGACTTCCATTTCCATCTCCACCATAATCTGAGCCGTAGCAAGAGCTTCCCGTTAGCTCAAAGTCGTGATCGCACGTTTCTGTGGTACTTTGAACCCGCCACTAAAGGCTTGCCTCCAACCTGCTGACTCAAATGAAGCTTTCGCTTTGATGTCGTACGTTTGGTTGTGATGAGATTGCTGTTACTAGCGGGTTGTGGAGGCTAGGCACATGGGCAGCGGACGAGGAATACCCTTTGCAGTGGCGTAGCACAGGACATTTGTAAGGTCATGTATGATTACGTTGAGGTCAAGGAGTACCCGCAACCGGAGGATGTTTGATGTTCCTTGTTTCCAAGCTTTTTGAGCAGTGTGATGATGTGAGACAGAGAAATATGAACAGGACCATCCGTTGGGTGAGATTGCTGGCACAAAAGAAGTGTGTGGTAACCTTTCAGGCCCAGAGGCAGCAGTGAGAAATTGACGCTTTGCCTAAAAAGGGGAGCAGAACGGTACGTACCTCAGAAGCGAAAGGCCATTGGGGGCAAAGTGCAGTTGCCCCACCGCCCACCAGGACAGGACACCTGACTTGGCCGAGCCCGACTGAATGTTGCTGTGACACTTGGGAATATTGGCCAGCTGGTGGATGTGTGACCAATTGTCGTCCAAACGAAACATTACCGCAATCCAATCTAACCGCACAACAAGGCACGTCGAAGCATCCGGCTTGCTACCATCTAAATTCCAATCATGGTGCGCACTCTACTCCGAAGCGTCTCTCTCAAGCACAATTGCTGACTGGCCGCAGGTTGTCTTGGCGGCTTCAATCTGCACCCGCGGGGGGAAAGCTGTCCTCTCCCGCCAGTTTCGAGAGATGCCACGGTCGCGAATAGAAGCATTACTGGCCTCCTTTCCCAAACTTGCCGACAGCGGCACGCAGCATACGACTGTCGAGCAAGACAATGTTCGATTCGTGTACCAGCCACTCGATGAGCTCTACATGGTGCTCATCACGAATAAGCAGTCCAACATTCTCCAAGACATTGACTCTCTACACCTTTTCGCCCAGGTTGTTACCAGCGCGTGCCGCACCCTAGATGAGAGAGAAATTGTTCGAAATGCCTACGAACTTCTCAGCGCCTTTGACGAGGTCGTCACACTGGGCTATCGGGAGAACCTGACCATGAGCCAGATCAAGACCTTCTTGGAGATGGAGAGTCACGAAGAGCGCATACAGGAGATTATTGCTAGAGTATGCCCCTTTCTCTTTTAGATATGGTGCCGTTAGACCGTCATGATTCATGCTGACCATTGGTACAGAACAAAGAGCTCGAGGCAGCCGAGGAGCGAAAGCGAAAGGCCAAGCAGCTCGAGATGCAGCGCAAGGAGTCTGCCAGAGGCGGACGTGGCATGCCACGAGCACCCATCTATCCTACATACACGCCTCCCTCGAGACCAAGTGGTGCCGATTCCTACGACTCATACGAAGCTGAGAAGAAGAAGACGTATAACAAGTACGTTGTTGCCCCATTTTCCGACGACGCAATATATGGATAGGCTGCTAACGCGATTGACAGATCGCTCGCGCCCAAGGGAAGAGGCATGCAGCTTGGCAAGAAATCCAAGACTACCGATATGTTTGAGAAGGTTCGTGGCGATATGGGTGGCGAGATTGATGACTCCCCTCTGGTCACTTCTACGCCAGCTGCGGCTGTTGCACCGGCTGAGCCGCGGATTTCGTCGACCCTCGATCGCGACGCCGTTCACGTCACCATTTCCGAGTCTATCAGTGCCAGTCTTTCTCGAGAAGGTGCCGTCAACTCGTTGTCCATCAGTGGTGACCTGGCTCTTCGCATCTCGGATGCCAACCTGACCAAGATCAAGCTTGGACTGCAAGCTGTTCCATCTCATGGCGCTCAGTTCCGAACGCACCCCAACGTCGACCGTAACCTCTTTAACAGCTCAAAGATGATTCAGATGAGCAATGCCGCTCGTGGATTTCCTGTCAACAATGCTGTCGCAGTTTTGCGATGGAGGGCTTCGCCAAAGGTTGATGACAACACTGCCTGCCCAATCACTTTCACCGTGTGGATCAACAACAACGAGGGCAAGTTCAGTGTCACGGTTGAGTATGAACTGACGGGCGGTGATGCCTTGCGGGATGTTAGCGTCGTCATTCCGTACTCGGGAAGCGAGCCTGTCGTCTCCAGTTTCGATGCTGCGTACGAGGTGTCGGGAGATGTGCTAGAGTGGAATATTGGCTCGGTTGATAGCGAGAACCCCAGCGGCGCATTCGAGTTTGAAGCCGAGAGCGGTGACGAAAATGACTTCTTCCCTATGAACGTTGGGTTCAGCAAGACGACACCATACGTCGACGTGGATGTGAGTAGCCATGCACCAGCCCCTGCAGGGGCTTACATCCAGAACAGCAGACTAATCATCATTATAGGTTACTGCGGTATCTCTTCTGGAAGAGAATGAAGACATTACATTCTCGAAGGAAATCAAGTCCAACGCAGACAACTACTCGATTGGGTAGAGTACTAGTCGCTGTTCAGGTGGACGGTACAACGGCGCCGTGTCATGTCATGTTGGGAGGAGAAGGGATCCATGGCAATGCAAAGAGTCCAGGAGTACAAGGTGTAGAAGACTGTTCTCGGGAATAGTGACCCAGCGCGGACAGCCACCAAAGATGAAAAATGCCGCAAGAAGTGCCAGTTGGTGGCTGGCAGCGGCGGCCATGTCGAAACATGTTGTGCCTGGTGTTCAAGACGTCAAAATAAATTTGCTTAAAATATGATTTGTTTAGGCTTGTAACTGGGCGGTCATTTGTGGAGCCAAGAATGGAAAAAAGTAATGACAAGGTGTTTTAGAATGTGATGGCTGTCCGCCGCTTGTATGTATGTAAGAAATGTTTGCTTTCCCAACGAGTATGGACGACGACCGGATAGATGTTGGGATGGGGTCATTGGCTTCCGGTGTGGTGCCCATCTTATCTCATATCGCCTTCAACCTCCATTTGTACTCGACGCGCCAAGACGACATGGTCATCTCACCCGTGCGCTGCAGCAACGTTGGAGAAGAAAAAATCACGCCAAAAACCAATGGCTTGTTCCGGCGACATGTCATAACGGGGGAGCTGTTCTTTGTCGTCATCATCTTCTCTCCTTCTGCTTCTTCTTCGTCTCCACCCCAGCACGCGAGTCCACCCCGGTCCCGTGGTCGACACCATGCCGCCTGAACCCAGGCAACTGGTCCTCTACAGCGAGACCGTCTTCGAGTCCAGAGCCCCGATCAACTTCCCCTCGAGCTGTCCGTCGCTCGATCTGTCGACGACGTGGGATGCCGCGGGCAGGAACCTCTTCATCTACCGGCCACCAGCGCAGGCCGTCTCCAAGATGCACCAAGTCGGACCTCCGGGGTCCAAGGCTCCCGAGGCAGTCGTCGTTACGTGGAAACCAGATGGTACGGGGTTGCTGATGATGGAATTGAAGAGGCCCGCTCTCTCTCTCTCTAACAAAAAAAAAAAAAAAAAAAAAAAAGAGAGACCCAAAAATGAGCAGGAGCTGACTTGTGGTGGTGATTAGGTCAATTCCTGGCCGTGGGGTGGAGTGATGGCATCGTTCGCCTCATGAGCCTGGAGAACAACAAGGCTGCTCATCATATTTCCGTCTGCGCAGGGGGCGATGCGCGGATAACGCACATTGGCTGGGCTAGCTGCAGAATTGCAGACAAGGCGGCCGCTGGGTTCTCGTCGCGTGTCATGGACGACATCGTGAGGGAGTCGGCGGCTTCGGAAGAGAACAATATGCCGCCAAACTTGCCTCAGGAGCTGACTTTTCTTGAAGTCGATACGGCTTTGCCTAAAATCAGTCCGTTGCCGGCTGGTAGTGCCGGGACAGAGTACGTTTTACACGTTTTCGGGTTCGACATGCGTTGCTTGTCTTTTCTTCTTCTTTTCTTCTTCTTTTCTTCTTCTTTTCTTCTTCTTTTCCTCTATTTTTTCAAAAAAAAAAAAAACCAAAAAAAACCCACAACTTGCTAACCTTCTCTATCCATTCATCATCTCAGTGATGATGCAACCGTCTTCACCCTTCGAACAGGCATCGAGTTTCTGTTCCGCCCCCCCAAGCGGGAAGAGTACGGGCAGGTGAATGTCGTCGTGGTCGGTACAAGCGATGGCCGGCTTCAACTGAGCATCTACGACTCGTTTCTGATCGGAACGTTTCCCAGTCCGGTGCCAGACGCACCGTCGTCTGTTGCCCGCCTGATTTCACACGCTGCACACTCTGAGCTGTCCACGCAAGCACTCCTCTTTGCGGAAATGGAGTCGGAACCTGCACATGTGCACCTTGTTCCGATGGACCTGCCGTTCATCTCCTCGTCGTCTATAAACCTATTCCTGCTGGGGACCAAGCTGACCACACTACAGAAGCTGCTGAGATACATCAAACAAACACAGCTTCGCATGCAGGTGGAATGGAAGAACGCGCGAGAGCTCCCGAGCCGGTTGCTCCGCAGCGTCCAGGGCGACCTCGCAGAACTCGCCGACGGGCCTCGAAGTATTGTTCCTGCTCTATACCACACCGTACTCACGGGACATGCCTACGGGCCTGTCAGAGAATGGCTTGTTGAAAGCCTGGCAGAAAGGGTACGCCATTCCTGCATCTGCTTCTCTGTTTTGGCCCTTCCACACGAGAAAACTCAGCTTCTGACCCAACCCTTGCCTATCCAGGGACACAAACGCTGGGACAAGGCCGTCGTGTCCGGACTGGAGAACCTCCGCAGCCTAGTCCACGAGAACCTGCTCCCCGCACTGGACCGCTGCGCCATCATCCTCAGCCGCCTCCGCGGCCTGGCGCAGTTCTACGACGACCGCGACGACATTGGCTTCTCCGCCGCGCAAACCAGTCGCCTCCTCGACATCATCGGCTGTCTCGGCCTCGTCGGCCACAAGATCCTCTCCAACGTAATGGACGAGCTCGAGTCCTTCGCCGCCTTCTCCAGCTGGCTGCGCTTCCAGATCGACCGCTTTGCCTCCTCGTCCACGGCCACAGACGAGCTCACCGAGAAGGAAGCCACCATGAATACCTCGCGCGTCCTGGCCTACATCGAACGATACCTGACGCACAGCCCCCTGGATGTCTTCTTTGATGAGATCCCCAAGCCCGACTGGCAAGCAGACTGGGACCACATCGAAGACGGCCTCGCGCCGCTGCCCCTCCTCGACGCCCAACTCAAGAAGCACGAAGCCGGGCAGCCGTCGAGGAGGGCCCTCCAGCACGTCGACTTCCTCACATGCTACCTGACGACGTGCTCGGACCGCCTCTTCAACGGCATAGCCGAGGCCAAGAAGCGCAGCGTCCGCTTCGGAACATCCCTCACGCTATCCATCGGCCGGCCCATCTCCACAATGGACATGAGGATGTGTCAAACAGGCGCAAACGCAAGTCTCGTCCGCTCCCGCCCTCCCGCAAAACCCACAACGACTAACCACAATACCGGCAGGGAATCATCTACACCGTCCTCTCTTCCCGAGCCACCGGCAACACGGGTAAGCACACAATTCCTCCACCAAGCCTGAATTCCACAAAAGCCATTGGCCCCGAAACACAATCGCTTAGACAAACTTTTTAAAAAAAACAGTACACGTCTTCCGTTCCCCCCTCCACATGACCAACGGGATAAGCACCACCCAGCCCACAACAAGAGCAGCCATACACCTCGGCACAAGAACCCTCCTCGATGCCAAGTTTCTCAACGACAAGACCCTTGTCCTCGTCTGCAAGAAAGGTGAGAAAAGAAAGGAATGTTCTACTTGTGATTTTTTGATTCTTTTTTTGATCCCTTACCTTACCTCCTGGTTGGAGCTCATTGCTCGTTCTAACCTTTGCCATTGTCCAGAAAACAACAAGACAGTTGTTTTACTCATCCCCTTGGAGTCACCCAACATGGTATACACAGTGTATAACGATCAGGACGCGCAAAGTGCCCAGGCCGTGCTGTGGAGCAGCTCCCCAGAGTACATTCTCGCCCCGGAGCACGAAATGCTTCCCGTCCGCATGCAAGTCCACGACAGGATGAAACTACGGGGCGAAATCCCAGAAAGAATATGTCTCTTGGCGAGCAATAGGATGATTTGGCGCGCATTCACACTGCCTGCACAAACTGCATGAGGTGCTTCAACAGACGTCTAGGTCAATAGTCGAAATAATGAGGGGAAATATTCATATAGAGAGGTGCTACCGAGTATGATACCACAAGTTGTAGGAACCTTTTTAACCCTTAAAGAAGAGAAAAGAAAAAGAACGTGATCCAGTCCCCTTCCCCTCCAATGTTTACACAGTAGAAATGTAGCCATGTATCGAGTCCTATTCCCGCGCGTGATGTCCGTTAACAAGCCCAGTCCTACTATTTACGCGGCTTGGTTATATTGAAGAACTCGGTGAGCCCCTCCACCACAGCTTCCACATTCATATTGACCAACGGCATTCGGTCGTACGAATCGTCCCTCATAATTGCCACCAAGGCAAGATACCGATCTACTTCACGCAACATGATGGGCTTATTGCTATCATGCAGCACAAGACAGCTCTCTGCCGTGGGGCAGCCAATCTGCTCATCCAGCTTGGCGTTCCACGGTTCACCTTCCAGCTTCTTGCGGTTTTCGTCGCTCCGCTGCCAGGTGCCATATACTTCTGTAATGTCGATAATAACATCAATGTAGTCGCTGCAGATTTCGTAGCTCGCCATGTCGGCTGTTGCGTTGTCCGTAGCAATATAAATCTTGGAGAGGACATCAAACAAATATGCCTTCTCGAACCGACAAGTTCGGCAGAGATTTGTCAGCATAGACTCCAAGGTGCCCAGTCGGGGGATGAGTTTCTGGATGACTTTGCTGAAAGCTTCAAAAATGGAGTGATTATAAATGGATGTCAGGTGGAATGTGACGGGTGCATTTTCGAATCCATGGTCTGAAAGTTCATCCTGGATACGGATTGTGATATCGCGCTGAATGTCGAGCTTGTAATCGTCAGAAAGACCATCAACTTTATGGATAAAAACTTCAATGTTGATGTTGGGATAACCGCGTTGAAGTGAAAGGATGGTGGCGTTGAGCCTCGACACGGCCTCCAGATAGTCATCTTGCGCGTCAATTACCCAGATTAAAGCTCCAATTTCACCAAAAATAGCGTCCATATCGAAATTGGTACTGTCAAAGACGTCAATCTGTCCTGGAAAATCCCAGACTTGGAACTCCATGAAGGATCTACAAATCACTTTTTAGCTCTTGCTTGACATTGAAAAAGAAGCGTGCCGGGAGAAACATTGTACGTACGCCATAGAGTCCTTCTGTATCCGTGCTGTCGACTCCAGAAATAGTGTCTCATTCGGGGGTAGTTTGTGGAACACTACACTTGAAATCGATGATTTTCCACTTCTACAGTGACGTCAGTAGTGTCCTCGAATACTCTGAGGAGAGGACAAAATATAAGGTACCTTCTCTGACCCATCAGCAGCAGACGAGGCTTCCCCTTAGGACGCAGAGCCAAGACTCGATCCCTGGCCTGGGCGGCATCTTTACTCTGCGCGCTTGCCATAGCCTGCATTTGGATACGTTCCAATGTTAGCTTCGCCGGACTCATGATACCCGGGGACGAGCGCGCGGTGAAATTTGTGTCATCCCCCATCTCCGCCAGCAAAGCTTCTCGAAGGGGGGGATTCAACGTCATTGCGATACAGTTTGCCTGAAGTAAGCACCACGGAGAATTCTTTGGAAAATACTTTTCAGGAGAGAGGTTGAGTCACCGGCACTCGCTGGTGTTGGCCAGAAAGAAAAACCAGCTGCACATGGTTGAGGGAGGAAAGGGTCAGAGGCGCTTTAGCCTTCCACTCGGAAGTGCGTCAAGCCATATTCTCAGACCCAGACAGGGACCAAAAACAACTCCAACAAGGCAACTGCCCATGTCACGCGATCAGTGAACTGTTGACACCCAAATAAAAAAGCGCATATGGTTTTTGTCGTTGCTCAGGGCCGCCGCCACAGTCCCACGACAAGCCATAAAAGTTGGCCATCTTGAGTCGGCCAAGGTTTGAAATATGAAGATCTTGGTGAGGTACCTGACGGTATGCGGGTGGTCGTTGATAAGGGGGCCATGAAAACTATGCCTCTCCTGATTCGGACACCAACTTTCCCACAAGTCAGCGGCAAGTCACCAAGTTTCTTCGACAGTAACGATGCCATGATCCTTGACAGAACACGTCGGCGGGACTCCGCCGCTCCCGTGAGAATCGGAGCCACGCATCACATGGAACACTGAGTATGGTGGCTGGCTAAAGTAGGGATTCCCGGTTTGCCCAAGGACCCTGTCCATGGTTGGGTGTGCAATGCGGCCCTGGATATCACAGCATTGATGGGTCACGAGCTTGCATCATTTAGCCCAAACTCGGACAAAGGAAGAAGCATCGTCACGCTGGGCCAAACAAGACAGAGAAAAACGAACAAGGGAAAAACAATTGCTCTGCTGTGTAACCCATGCATGGCACGCCACTCGACCGTCGGGAAAGGGCCCATGTGTGTCTTTCAGGCCGAGAAAGCTGTTTAGGGAAGAGCACAGCTCAATGGGAGTCCTCGATTTCACTCGTTGAGAAGGACACGAGCAGTCAAGCTTTCAAATGACAGGAGCTGTAATATGAGTGTGCATTGATAGAAATTTTACTCACCTCTATTCGGTCGGCCATGATCCAGCGGGTAAAGGTTTCGTAATCTCGACCCCTCGAAGCGGGCGACGTGAGAGCGGAAAAAGGGATGCCGAGAGAAGAGCCAGAGGTCGGAAGCTGGAAAACTGGGAGCACTCGATTGGAACGGTTGTATGTGATATAAGCTCGCAGATGGTGGCAAAAGGGGAACCAGGGTTTTAACCTCGCCCGGCGTCAAGACGGCATTGACGAGCCAAGCAAAGACTGACCGGGTGGACAATATCAATCAAGCTGCCAGAGGTTGACCAGGTTGACGTTCAGAAATCCGAATGCGAGTTTGAAACAGATCCCTCCTCGGACAAGGCGATAACAGGACGCGGCACGGCATGGATGTGCAAGGCTGGCAGTCGGCAGTCGAAGATGGAGTGAACACTGAAGACGATGAGAGAGCATGAAGTTTGATATTATTGGATGCAAGTGGCTTGTGGTTTCATTGGGCGAGGTTTTGAGTCTGGACTCTGCAGACACTCTGCACTCTGCACTCTGGAGTCGGAGGCTGCCCGCTTCTGGCGTCTGGCGTCTGGTGTCTACTGGTGGGGAAGGTGCAATCCGCTGACTGTTATGTATGAGCAGCACCGTCTCAGGATGCTCTTGCCAGCGCTATCTTGCTACCCTAGAGGAAATTGACCATCTCTTTCCTCCACCACTTGAATCCTCTTCTTTTCGTTCTACTTTGCGCATACGATGACCCTGAGCCATCATCGCTTGCCCTCTTCTCCGTTGTCAATACCTGCACTCTCTTGTCTCCCACCACCTGTTCCACTGTCGTGCTATCCTGGGGTGCTCCGACAGATCCTGGCACTATCTCCCGGAGAGGCTGCGACTGGGTTTCGTTAGAAATTTCCAGCCAAGGATGTAAGAATACACATGTGACATCCAAAAAAAAAAAAAAAAAAAAAAAAAGAAAGCCGTACGTCTTCTTACCTTGACTTGCCTTACCACTGGTCCTTTAAACTCAGCCTTGGAAGGCGGTCGGGCCGCTGCCGAAGATGGCATTGCACAAGTCGCGGCGCCCATTCCATGGCTCACGTATTCCTCAGCAGTAAGCACGAACTGAACAAGACCCCTGGCGGGTGCCACTCTAATGGCTTGATGCAAGTGTTCCTGAAAAACCGCCACGTTGCGTTTGTCGTTGATCTGGTCTGGCCTGCCAGTGATGGTAAGAATATATGCTGGATCAAAAGAACCACCGTAAAGCAAACATATTCCGTGCTGAAGAGAGACGACTATGGAGCCCAGTGGACGACCATATCGCAAGGCCAAGTGGTATGAGAGCTCATTCATAAAGAGGTACTCATTCGTAATCTGCCTTCATCGTCAGCCACCTGGGTACCATGCCGGCCTTCCCTCCATTGTTCGTCCCGTGCCAACAAACTTACCACGACATTAGTCTTCACCTCGGCGGCGAGAATAGATCCGTCATGTGATTGAGAATTTCGATGAGAATTGCTAGATGATACGCGGTGACTCGACCTGGGCGAGCCAGGGGCTCTCGGCTTGGCCAGATTTGGCTTCGGCTGCGTGCTGGCAACACCGTGATTTGCAGAGTCTCGCTGGCTGTCCATGCTTTTGATTTCACCCTCGAATACGGGCTCAAGACTTGATCTCCGAACATGCTGACTATTCCGCTTTTCCGAGAACGAAACCTGCGGGGAGGATGTCCGGCGAGAAGCATCGCTGTAGCCGTGGCTCGGAAAGAAGAGAGCTTCAGCTGGGGATGTCGATCGTCGAGAGGGGAGGTAATAGTTTTCTGCCATCGTCCGCCGGCTCCCCGAAGGACCTTGCTTTTCCCTATCTGTTTGACTTATGAAGAAAGGAGTAGCCGAATTGTTGTAGGGAAAATCAAGAAATAGACGGGATGGGCTGTTTTATCAATTCTTTCCACGGCAGTCTAAAGACCGCTCTCGTATACTCGTTGCCTTGCGTAATGCTGTGGCACAGGCAAAGGCTACGCAAGCCAAGTAGAGTAACATCGTAAACTTTTCCTTGCCTCATTACTGCGGAAACTCATTCAAATGATTTGGCCAACGAAAGAAGTTCTGACTTTTTCTCCGTGATGTTGAGAATGTTAACCACTTTGAGGTTAGTTTGATACTGGCCCCCCAATGGAAGTTGGAAGCATGTGTTTTCACACACAGAAGTCGACCAAATTGCCTGCGAGCGCATAAATAAATGAATAAAAGTTCTGTCATAGACAAACCTGAGCTGCGCGCCAGTAGATGGAAAAGAAATAAATACTTGAACCGGGAGGCAAAATACAGCCAACTAGCCATGTGAGCAACCCCAGCTGTGGATAATTGCCCCAGCCTCCGAAATAACCCATTTATAGAAAGAGTATTACATGAATCAACACGAGATGATGCGCATAGCGTGCTGCTGTGCGACTGGTCTTGAAACCTGTGGGTGCTACGAGGTTCTTGTCTGGTCGTGTAGGCGTGGCCTACGTTATGATTGAGAAGGATGATTCAACAACTGCCTCTGGTACATGGGCAAGGGAGTTCCCACTCGAGAAACTCAGCGGAAGGGCAGGCGAAATAGATAGTTCCGGCTGACGCGCTTCAACGTGATTGGTAGGACACTGTCTTTGCCAAGTCCAGGTCATTCTATACTGAGCTTCTCAGTTGCCATAAAGAAGAGGAGAAGTCAAGGAAAGAAATGAAAACAAGAAACGGGTTTCTGTGGAAGTTGGGCATTGGATCCTCATATTGTAGAGTAGGCTTGTCGCTGGACCATGTCATTGCGCCCCATATTTTGCTCCAGTAAGACTTTGAAGCAAGCCGTGGCTACAACGACCAAATGCGAGACGAACGAGAACGACAGTAAGGACTGAGGTGGCTTGGCTCTTTGTACATAATGTGTCAAAATAAGGGCGAGTGGACATGTGAACATGGCCCCAGCGGCAAACCCGGCGCTTGATGGCGTAGAACAGCACCGTAACAACGAGAGGAGTGGTGAAGAAGACTGCGGGAAACAAACTCGCTGGCTGAGAAATGAGCCATAAAGGACCTCGAGTCTATGTAAAGCTGAGCGCGTTAGTGATGCAACAGATGGCGTGTTGTGCATATTGCATGTTGACGAGCCGAGGGATCTAGATGTTGACGAGCCGAGGGATCTAGAGTCTTGCTCGCAAACAACGATATTGCCTTGACTGCCGTGAGA
Source organism: Aciculosporium take MAFF-241224 (assembly GCA_000222935.2). Classification (NCBI taxonomy): domain Eukaryota; kingdom Fungi; phylum Ascomycota; class Sordariomycetes; order Hypocreales; family Clavicipitaceae; genus Aciculosporium; species Aciculosporium take. The sequence continues at coordinate 43,917 of AFQZ01000224.1, read as the reverse complement.
TTGGCACTCCCAGCCACAAGAGCGTCTTTCGGTCGAAGATCAAAAGTTCTTGGGCCAAAGAGGTAACATATTGTTGGCAGGACGGTGAATGGCATTGTGTGCGGCCGAGGTAATATGCTGAAAAGGCCTAGTTGACGATATTGGCTGCCAGTGCAAAAACGGGTCCTGGCGATGTGGATGTTGTGAACGGCACTTGATAAGTGGGCTTTTGAGAGCGTCGGCAGTTCAAAGTGGGGGTCGGCCTCGAAGCCGGAAATGAAGCTCTCGTGTTTGAGTCTCGACATGTTCTTTTTTTTTGCTTTGTTTCTTTTGCCACGGCGGAAGCCGGTTAGCGCACGATCGTCAGAACGTGAGAAGGAGAATAAGAATCGAGGTAGAATGAGAGCCAAGACGCAGGTCCGACTCCGGTCGAATAATGAGAGGACACGAGAACCTAGAATCCGCACGATGCATTCACACGATGCACATGCCACACATCGTGAAGAGGACCCAACGAAGGGAAGACGCCATGGGCGGGTACATCAGCGTAGCAATAAGCGCCGGTGGGGGGAAAGGGGCGTCGTAGAAGATTAATAGTAAGAGTTTTGCATGCGCGCACGTTTGTACATACACAGATCAGACCAGACATGATGATGATGATGAAGACGAAATGCAATGCATCCACGAGGTTCCAACCACAAACTCACGCTGGCCCTCACGTGACACTGCCAGCACGTTGGTCAGGAAACTGGACTTTTTTGTTCGGGGGAGTAAAAGGGAGAGAGAAGTGGTTTGCGCCGGAAGGAAGGGGCAGCTGGAGAAGAGGAAAGGGCAGGCACCAGACCGGTCACGGCTGAACAGTGGGGCCCTGCAGGCAGGCTTGCACAGGCTTGCATTTGCTCTCTCCACCCAACCCACACACATCCACCACCCATCCACCACCCATCCACACCCTCCACAGGATTCCACACCCTCCATCCACAACATCCACACCATTTCTCGTTATTCGCGGGTTCACTTCGCCTCCCTGCTTGCCTGTTATTCCCACCATTTCCGCTCTCCCGTCCCTTGCTGCCTGTGTGCGTGCAACACCACTTCTTTCGGCTGCTGTATGATTTGCAGTGCAATGATTCGCCCTGGTTGATTGTCCATTTGCTCATTTTCCCTTTGTTTGTCTGCATCGCCGCCTTGTCATCTTCAGAATCCACTGGCTTACCACCTCTCTTACATGCAGGCCTGGCCTCTCATACCCATCACGGCAACCGCATATATTTTTGTGTCGAGGGACTACAGAAGTGGGAAAAGCCGAAACGGAGACGGTGTCCAGGCAGCAGTCATTACTATAGAACATTCCTGGCCGTCAGCACCCACCAGGACAGAGAGAAGAAAAATCCTGGACTAGAGTCAGGGGGCGTGACCAGTCATGCTGGACACGTCGTTTGCTCGTTCTTCTAAGTTCTGACTAGGACATCCTTGAGGAACCAGTTCGCCATGTTGATGGCACACCCCCCATCATTCTTCCAATTCGCCAGAATTGTGGGCGAATTGGTTCCTAGCCGAGGTCTTACTGCATATGACTATTTCGATTCTTCGGGTCTGTACATACTGTACAAGATTATCAATTGGCCCAAATCTACCGAATATAACGTGTGAGAGAGGGCAGGTGAACCGCCCTCGAACGTCGGATTCACATGTCTCCAAAGGCAAAGCACCCCGGGCCCATCAACACGAGGCGCAGCGGGCCTTGGTAAAATCTCTGATGGTTGATGAATTTTCTTCCAGGGCACGTCCAAACAGTGACTTCGGCGCCAAGTGGATGAAATTGCCAGCTATTCCTGTCTGTAATGCTCCGGATGGCACGCAGCTCAGTCCAAACCACTGAACGTGTTGGCCCTTTGGTTGGTTCATGGTTCAGCGATCCCTGAAACCAGGGTCTTCCCGAACGAAGGTCTCCCGAACCAAAATTTCCACCACCCCAGATACTAGCTGACAGCGGGAGCCATTACAAACGACATCATTCATGCAGGTGTTCCTGTCTGTCCACGACCTTGGGCCGCCAATGGCATCAAAGGAGGATGTGAACTCGACGGGCAGGGGTGCTTCTACCTCGTATCGTATGGCACCTCGGAGAAACCACGAGGTCCATGGACGGGGCGGCTAGTTTGCTACCTTAAAGCGACTCTGTTCACGTTCACAAAAGAATCAAGAGGCAGCCGAAAGAGCTGTAGCCCGTCGGCATGGCCAATCGTTGCTATAAATTGTCCGTCTGTCCCATCCGTTGCAGGGTTTAAATGCATCAGCTATGGGGTTCATTGCATAACAGACTTGGCGACAACCGTGTCTGTGCATACGGTTTACCACACTTTTGAGAATTGATGAAGACAGCAGACCCATTTCACGTGTCTCTACCAACCAGACACTTGATTAATCAAAGAAGCCCTGTCAATCAAACGGTATCTGGATACAGCCAATATTGTTGTTGCCAAGATCGTGACCATGAACGAGCAACTTGCGAAAGGATCGAACCCTGGATTTTGGATGTTTGTTGTACAAGTCGACGCCCGACGACCAGGTTCCTGGGACTGGCCGGCTATGCAGGCCATCAATCGATTCGTATCAAAGCGCCGATTGACATTGGTGTTCACTGTTGGTAGCCCGTCGCCTAGGGTCGAGGTGTCCCTCTTTTCTTCTGACGGTTACTTCTAGCTTTCCGCCGCGTAAGTGGTGCCGACCCTGGGAGGTATCTCCGCACCGTTGAACTGTGTCTTGTTTGAGAAACGTCTCTTCTCTTCGAGACTGTGTCCTCGGAATGTACACGCAGCAGCGCCAGTCGTTGACAAGGAACCACACCCTCCCCATGGTCACATTGGAACCGGGCATGCCGCCGAATGATAATGTCTCAGGCGCCATATGTGGTCAACAACAATAAAAGCACAGAAAAAAGCTAAACAGGGGGTCGCAGCGTCCACACGACATTCAAAGACAGCGTCAGGAGTTTCTCCCATTGGTCTCGGTACGAGTGCGGGTGGGAGCAGACCAAGCCACCAGCCGACCCATGCACAAACAAGCCGACGGTAGTTGCACCCACCTCATCCTACATTGCAAATGTACATACGGACCTGGTCGGCGCCAGAAGTGCCAAGTTATGGCCCGGCTTCGGTGCCCTGTTAGCTTTCAGGCTTGCCGGGAGCTAACCCGCTGAGAGCCCAGGTGCGTATGTACGTGTGTACATTCACGGTTGGCGCCGCTCCTGTTTTTGTTTAACAGGAACGGAGCCAGGCCAGACAACCTATCCGTACACCTCCATGGTCGTCCCCTGGACCCTGGCGAAGACCGAAGGGGCCACATCTCGGACCGCCTGAGAGTGGGCAGCAGGGAGTCAGAGACTCGAGCAAAGCCTAATCTACTGTACCCGTGCAAATTGGAGGAGAGATAGGCGCGGTACTATCATTTGATGTGAAATACTGTACAATGAGACGGATGGTGTCGTGGGGCTCAGGCATCGGAGTTCATCTTCAGAGCATCGACCTTGGATCCATGCAAAAATGCGTTGGCGTTGGACCTTGAGTACTTGCTTGACAGACTGGAGACCGACGATGTCGCCGACAAGCTGTTTATTTGCGAATCTTGGCCGTGTTTGCCCATCGCAGATTGGGACGACGGTTCGAGCACCTCAATTTCGTCATGGGCTAGGGCTCAAAGTTGTTGGGGAGGGACCAGCTGCTATCTACCTCTCAGCAGCCAGTTGTTACCTACCTAACTTTTGATGAGGTCAAGAGGTTAGGTAGGTAGTTACCTGGAAGGTACCTGAGTACCAAGTAGGTAGGTTGGTAGGTAGGTAGGTAGGTACCTACTTTACTACCTGCTAAGGCAGGTAGGAGGCAATTGACTTTGTCGGGCGGTGTTGCCCTGAACGCTCATGTGCTTGTCCATATGTCCACATTCCCGCCATGTACCAGCTGTGCCAGCCTGCAGAATGTCCTCAGACATTCCTTAAAGGTCTGGTTCTGTGCCTTTTCGGTTGCTGGCTTGCCCCTTGACGCCCTCTCTAATTTAAGTACTTGATGTTCTATACCCATTTCCTTGTTTTGCTGCTCCTCTTTTATTATTACGTATACCTATCTGCTAGCTAGTCATTATAATAGCTTCGTACCCGTCTATTCCTTTGAAGGCATTCGGAAAAGGACTAGGTGTTGGGAGGAGAAGAGAAAGAAAAGAAGAGCGAGGTAGAGAGAGGGAGAGGGAGAGGGAAAGAAGAAGAAGAAAATTAAAAGGAGAAGAAAGAGAGAAGAAAGAGAAGAAAAGGGTAAAGAGGGGGGGAGAGAGAGAAGGGGACGTTGATTAGATGGGAATCATTCACTGAACAGCGTTCGGTTTTGTTCTTCCATCATCATCTCTCGTTGGTTCATGGCCATGTCCCATGGACTTGAAGTGCCAGTCCTCGTTCGACAACCGGATTGCCGTCTACTCTCAGCACATGAGCACTTGTTGTGCCATTTTTTCCGTCGCTTTCCCTCGATTCCATCGTCCTCCAACGACGGCACAACCAGACTGTTCGCCAGCCTGCCACGCATCAGCGTCCTCAACGACACACAACCGGCTGCCACACCACTCTTGCCGTTGCGCGCTGGGCTCCGGATCGATCAACGAAGCATTATGGGAACATCCTGCCATGGTTCACGGTCTGCTGCATTTCATGCTCATGCTTTTGAAATGACGACGAAGCCATCGAATACACAGAAAGCTCCTGTGAGGCAACCAGCAACGGTGTCGTCTGCCCTGTTTGTGAGTGTGCGCTCTCCTCCTGTCGCCTTGCACAACGCGTCCAATGCGTGTCTTTCAGTGACAGTCATCGCTGGCCTTTCTTTTCCTTCTTGTTTCCCTTTCTTCCTTCTCCTCGTCCTCGTCTCTCTCTCTCTCTCCCTCGCCCGCTAACATGTTTGGTCATCCAAACTCAGCCGTTGTTTACGCAGCTCCCACCGGAGCTTCGCCTGAAGGTTTGGAAGCTGAACTTGCCCACGACCAGACTGGTGCCGATGAGCTGTGGCGCCAAATCCCCGTCTCTACATGATGCGCAGCTGTGTACAACCAGCAAGTCCTTTATGGGTTGCACGTCGAATGCTTCGGTTCCCGTCAATCTACATGTGTGCGCTGAATCTCGAGCAGACGCGCTCAAGCGGTTTCAGCGTGCTTTTGGATTCGCGCGAATGCCAGGGCACATCTTCTTCAACCCGGCGAGCGATATTCTCTATTTTGGCCCGCAAGAGGGTTACATGGCCGCCGATGCCCAATTTCATACTTTCATGTCCATGTGCGAACCTTTGCAACTGGCCTTGGTGCGCAGGATTGCCATCAGCGATGCACTTTTCTGGGTTGAGGAATCATACAATTCAATGACGGCTGCGAGTCTCACAGTCGGGGTCATGAGGCAGCTATCACTCCGTATGCCTGCGCTGGAGCAGATCATATTCGTGCCGCGCGAACAAGACGAGGCTACGATACCGGTCCTTGCCGAAGAACGAATGATGCAGCAAATACAGATGGCGATCCGGACCGTGCGACAGCAAATGCCCTTCTGGCAGCCGCCCCCGTGGGAGATTGTATCCCTTCGCACATTGTCGGCGGCTTGTGGATGAAATAAAACGACGCGCGTGAAAGAAACGACTCGAAAGACGACCCTGCACATGTCGGAAAGAGAGCACCTTCATCATGAGTCGGCGTATTTTTTTTTTTTTTTTTTTTTTGAAGAAAAAGATGAAAAAAAAAAATCCCGCCTCAACGTTTTGTGAGGCTGCCGACGACAGAAAACAGGCAGAATTGCTCGACGAGTCGACTAGATTACCTGGGTCATTCAGCCTTACCGGATGGGCAGCACCTCGCACAAGTGATGTTCATCGTGTCCAAGAGTCCGAGGCGATGATAACATCGACAAGTGACTACGGATCCGTGTGGGTCGATCCAAGAAGAATCCGGACCAGGGTTGCATCGGGCATGTCTCTGTTTCCTGCAGGCATGTGTGACGTTGGCGCTAAGAATTTCTCTCGGCGATGCTCTGTCTGTCCTGTCGGCAGCTCAATGCAAGTGTCAGGGTAGCCTTCTGCAAGAAGCCGATGCGGAGATGCATCTTACAAACTTTGGGGCGATGCTGAGAAGTTTGCGCCAGCGGCTACGTGCTTGGTGCAATCGGGTTGGGGGCGCGCCATGGAACTGAAGAAAGAGAAGGATGGATATTCACAAGAGCAAGGCTCATCACGTTGCAGAACTCCTTTTACGAAGACGAAATTTTTGCATGACATGACACTCACAGCACGGCAACCAGTAAGCCGTGAAGGGTTTGGAGGCGGACTTGTGCCGCGCTCTATTCCATCTTATTGTTTAATCATTTCTTGTACATGGTGCTTCTCCTTGTATACAGTTTTTGCGGTATGATGTATGATATTGACTACTTGTATGGAAATACGGGGAGTACAGGATATTACGCCGGCGCCCACTTCAAGCAGAGGCGGTTGGTTTTGAAAGGGCGATGAAATGACGGCTAAAAGTTGATGTGTAATACGATCATGGACAAAGTAAAAGCTCAAGGACTTGATGGAATACACACACAGTCTGTCTCTGACTCTCTTGTTTTCCGTCTTCTCTTCTCTTCTCTTCCTTTCTTGTATTTTTTCTTCTTCTCCTCTCTTCTTGTCCCCCCCCCCCCCTTTCTCTCCTTCTCGTACGTGGTAATTTTTTTTTCTCCGATGGCGAGTCAAGGAATTACTAACAGCACCCCTGATGCGTTCATCTCATGGCCCTGTCGTTTCTGCATGCATGTAACCCTCTGGAAACATCAATGTCTCGGCACGAGGACGGACCCTCCTCGCACATGTCGCCGAGTGCGCATCATGGCGAAACGTGCAAAATGTTGAGGTTGTGGGATGCATGTACTTGCATGTACCGGTCTCGTACGCTCTTGACATGTATCCGTACCGAGTACCCAGCACTCTGGAATAGCTGGTAGGTACCGCGACGCATCACGCACAGCGATGAACCTAGCAGGTACTTGATACTTGACAGGTACCAGAGCGATACCTTGTATACAATATGTGCCATTTTTTTTTTCCATGTGTGTGTCTTGTCATTACCAAGTAAGTAGTAGGTACGGACGGTCGGTCTCACACCCAAGTCCCGCCTTCCACCTCTCCCGCACCTGCCATGCAGCACATGGTACATGGTAGGTACACATGTGCACCTACCATGTACTTGAGGTAGGTAGTCGACAGAATGCCCTCGTCGTCTGCCAAGAACCTTGTCCCCGTTTTTCTTCTTCTTCTTCTCTTCACATACAATCCAACATCGAGGGAGCACGCCGCCGGCGAGCTACGAACAAGTCCGCTTATTGTCTGGATTTCCCCGTCCCGATGCCCTTTTGGCGGCCCCGGAGCAGTGCTTCAAGCGCCTTGGCTACTGCCGGAAGGTCGCCCAGCATCGTGAGGTGACCCCGTTCTGTGCTCACTCTGCCGGAGCGCACCATGGCGTAGCCCTCTGGCAGCATGGCTTCTCGCGCGAGCACGACGCCGTCACCAGGTCTGAAGATCAAGTCATCGTATGCGTCGGCATGACAAATGGCTTCTCGGCCCGCCACCTGGGCCGCATAGACTGTTGGGATAGTTTTACCATAGAGCACCGCATGTGGTGGGTAGACATTGGATGTCTCGTGTTCTGTGCGGTGGGCAAGCTCGGACCGGAATTGGCTCGTGGCTAGCAGAGTACGCCGCAGGTACTTCATGTACCGTTCCCGGTCGGGCGCATTGGCGCTTGGTGCCTTGGAAGGGGAGGACGGTGATTGCGGCGGAGATGGCAGCAAGGCGACTCCGCGCCGGGACTGACTCTCTGCCGATGCAGCAGCAGTGGACTGAATATCAGGGTCGACTATTTTTTTGTTCTTGAGCAGCGCGTTCGGAATCAAGGAGGAAAGAGGCGAACTTGAGCCTTGGTTCTTGTCGCGGTTGTATGGTGGCAAAGGCGGTGCCACGCAAGGACTGAGGTGCCATCTGGCCCAGTCATCGGCGTTGAAAAAGTCGACGGGATACGGCTCACCCGTTTCCTTGTCAATAAAACAGAAGCCATCGTCTGGAAGAAGAACAAAGGAGGTACGGATCGAGAAGTTGACTTGGGCCGTGAGCAGCTTCTCATTGAACAAGACGGCATCACCATTCCGGAACGGGCCAAGAATGTTGATGCAACGCTGTGGCACCCCGGCATACAAGACGCCAGCAAATAGTTCAGGTCTATGGTTCACGGCATGCCTTGTGACGAGACCACCGAGACTGTGTGCAATGACGAATGCCCCGCGAGACTCGGGCCATGTTCCGGCACCATTCGACGGCAGCGTGGCCAGAAAGTTTTGCAACCTCTTTGACGACCGGGCGGGGCTGAGTCGCCAGTCATAACCAAAATCCCATATCCGGAGAGTACCATTTCGAGCGTTGGGGCACGAGCGCAACTTCTTGAAGAGTTTTCTTGAGATGTCAACTGGACCAATGTGTTGCAGCATGCCGGAAGGCACAATGCGCTCTTCCATGGTCTCCTCATCCTCGTCTTCCAATCCAACCTCGAGATTTACCTTGCGCATATTGAAGCCCAGTTTCACGGGGGCCCATAGTTGCTGGCAGGGCGGCTCTGCTGAACGCAGCACGGAGCCTCGATAACCGCCAAGAATGACCACATCGCCAGTAAGCTTCTCCAGAACACGGTCCATGGCACTCGTGGCGGTGCTGAGGGTGCTGGCGGTCCCGGTCGTCTGGGCCGTGCCCGGCTTCGAAATGCTTGGACTTGATGAGCTGCGCGTCTCCCGCCCGGCGGCATGTGGCATCTGTCTGTCCAAGGAGTTGTCGTCGGATGAGCTTGAGAAGAGTCCATTGAGCGACATGGATGACATGCGAGACGCAGCATGCAGACGTGCCAGACTCGGCATCTTGAAGTTGGGCACGTCTGGAAGGCTGTCCTTGATGGCCATGAATCGGATGTTTACCATTTCTCTGACATCAACGAATTTGTTGTCGTCGCCAAGCGAGGATTGTCGCGAGATACTGTGATACAGCATGCTCTCGTCTGAGGTTACTCGCCTCAACACGGGCGGCCGGGGCCGGGACATGGACGAGGAGCTTGTACGTGTAGTGTCTGGCAGTGACGTGTGCTTGTCTACACTTTGTGGTGTCGCCGAGTGTCCAGTCATGAAGCAATGGGCCGGGACAGTTGACTGGTGAGTCAAGCTTACAGACAAAGGATGTGCAGAGGCACTCAGTTTTGAGGGACTATGATTGTTGGAAGGCGGTTTGTGATCACCCATCAGGTTGGACAGAAAGGAAGCCGGCAGCGAAGGAAAAAAGCTGGTGTGGCCATGAAATGAGGGAAAGGCCTTTTGAAGCTTCTTAAAGGCCTCCTGGCCGGCCGATCGCGAACGATGGCGTCTCGTCGGACCAAGGGCAGATTCGAGCAAGCCCTTGGTCTGACGGTTTCGGGAGCCGCCCTTGCCGACAATGCCCGACGTGGTGCCTACTGTCCAAGGCGATGGCATGGGCAGCTTATCTGGCGGCGGCTGAGGAGCAGGACGAGGAGAGAGGATGCCGTAAAGACCTAGATTATCGTCACCGTCAACCTCATGGTCACCCTCATGGTCACCTTCGTCGTCGCCCTGGACGGTTGCGCCATCAAAGTAGCCGGCGCCCGGGAGTCGTTTCAGCGCTGCCGCCTTTTCCGCAGCTGGAGTGTGCGATGATGTCAAATGACTGGCAGCGTTGCTTATGGCAGGCTGAAGAGCGGCCTGGGCCTCATCTTGATCCTCTATCGAAGCTTCGTCGGAAAGGCTGGTTTCTTGGTTGCTGCCTTCTGCGACCGACATGATTGGCTTCACAAGCGCGGATGAAGATGGCGCGACATCGCATGGTTTTAGGGACATGGTTGAGAAGGAGGGAAAAGAGTAGACGAGTCTTGCAGGAGAGATGGGGGGGAGGATAGGGATATAAGAAGGAGACGAAGAAGGAAAGAAGGAGGGGGAAAAAAAGTAACAAGATTGTCATCTGCGGCGCAGTGCGGCTCCCGAGCAGGCTGACTTTGGACGCTCGGAGTGACGTTGAAGATGTGGAGCGAGCCAATCAGCATCAGACGGCGTTGCGATGGGAAGTCGGCTTGTCCGGAATGGCAAGTCTGCCCAAGTTGGGAGGAGAGAACAAAGGAGATTCGGGTTTAACCGCCGCCGCCCTTCCTCTCACCGGCAATTTTCCATTTCCCGAGCCACCGTGTCAAGCCTGGTGCCTCGGCCGCCGTACACTGATGCCGAATGGGCCGCGCTGTATCCTCCACAACTCCGTCTTCAGCAAGCGCAGATCTTGCTGCGCCGTGGCGAGAGAAGCCCCCGTCAATGCCAGATTCGCCAACACGGGGCCGGCTCCGTCCTGGCCAGGCTCCGTCCTGGCCAAGCTCCGTCTTGGAATGGAAAGGACGGCTTGAAACCATGGGCACCGGCGACCATGGTCGCCCGAGCTGGCTTCCGGCCCGCACGGCCGAGTAGACGACATTTGCGACACGGCCATGTTGACAGACCGCGGCCGTCAGACGCCGACCTTTGACCTGGGCCAGCGACCGCGCGGGCTCTACGTCGACCAGCTCGACTTTTTGCCCGCCGCCGTCGACAAGACCGACTTTCTCCATCTCCGATCGACGCCCTCCCCGCGGGCCGTGGCATCTCTTCAGCAAGTTCTGCACGGCCTATACCCCCCCGCACACGCGCGCCGACAAATTTGCTCCCCCCGTCTCGGCGCCTTCAACCAAGATGCCTGGCCGCCGTACACCAGCCACATTGCCATTGAGCTCTCTCGGAAAACAGGCACAACAGATACTACCAGGCCGCCCACGCCGTCATCACGGTGGTCATGCCTCTTTTGAATCGGCACCTCATCCTCCAATCGCGCGTCGGTCGCAAACCCACGACCGAACTTGGCCAGACGCAAAAGGGACGCCTCCAAGAACAGTACGTACGTCTTCGCTACAATGACCACCGCGTCACCATCCCTGGGTGTAATAGAATATCCCTGTTTTCTGATAAAGGACCTTGTTTACAAGGGGTCGTGGAACGAACCCCCCGTAACATAACATTCGGCGTATGGAAAAGTCGAGCGATTCTGAATACTGGTTTTTTTTCTCTGGCGTGCGCGACCTGGCGTCCTTTTTGCTTTTATGCTAGAGTGCAGATCCTGAAAAAAGACGTTTCTGCCACGTGCAGTTTGGGCATGTAGATGGTGAGACCAAGATATATAATCATTTCATCACAGATCTAGTATTCACCTGCCTAGGGTCACCGGCGACAAGGTTTCAGCCATTTGTATGCCTGCTTGCCACCTTGGCAACTTGCTCGGGTCTGTCTTGGAAATCCCAGCCTTGCTATTTGGCATTCACTTATAACGATGTGACACACAAACAAAGAAAAAAAAACCATGGCAGGTATTCACCTGTATTTGACATCAACCTGCTAGTACCTGCCCACCATTATGTCCTCCAAGCACTGTTCCTTCATACCATGGCTCTCAAGTCCGGGGAGCCAACCACCTCAGAAGACGTGCCAAGCTGCCACTGGCTTTCCAATTTTCCATTTCCAAACAACACGTCATGAATCCATCGCTCAGGCTTCATCATCAACTGCCTGCTGTACAAATTCGCACTTGTCCAATATCCGCACGGATCTCTCGCCCAACTGGCGAAAATGCACCCAGAAAATCCGGCAAACGAAAATTCAACACATCATACACTGAAGGGGATGACTAGGGCGAGACAAACAACTAGAAATGAAGATGAAAAAGGAGGTTTGACAATATAATTAGGTGACAAAAAAAAAAAAAAAAAAAAAGGAATAAAAGAACCCAAGGCAGAGTAATTAAAAACAGCTAAGGCGAACGGAAAAGAAAAAGAAAAAGAAACAAATCCGTCTCTTTAAAATCGGTAATGGCTTGGCAGGATCAAGAGACCTTCATAGTTGGTCAGACTTCCATGCTGTAAAATACCTGCCTAGTTGGCCACTTCCTCCTCGACCCACCCATTCAGACCACTCTGAATGGCGAGGCCAAAGCCCTGTGCCCCGAGACCGCCGAAGCTAGACTGGTACTGGTGACCACGCCTTTCAACATCGTTGCCATTACTACCAGCAAGGCTGCTGGGGCTGTTGCCGCCATTGTCAAAACCCGGGGCGAGGACGGGGAGACTGAGGGCTCGGCTGTGGGCACCTCGGCCGTTGCCAGGAGCCAGCAGACCACCAATCGTAGTCGGCCCAGATGTTCCCAAGTTGGAGCCGAAGCCGTTGGAGATACTCGCGGACTGGCTGTGCCCGGCAAGAGATGCTCGCGCAGGCAGTTCCAATCCCACCTCGTTGGGAGAAGACTGAGCTGTGCTGAACAAAAGATTTTGTTGCATGACCAAGTGCTGGTGTTGCTGCTGCTGCTGCTGCTGCTGCTGCTGCTGAGCCTGCTGTGACAGATGGCTCAAGTACAGAGTGAGAGGGTTGCTCTGTACGTTGAACAGGGCCGCCGATTGCTGAGGAGTCGAGCCGTTCTGAGGAGAGCCACTATTCTGTGAACCGTTGGGCGGTGGCGAGGACACTCCATCTCCACGGGGAGACTGGTTCTGCTGCTGCTGCGATTGCGTCTGTCGTGGGGGGTTGCCGCAGCGATCCTTGCCAAAATTCACCTTGAACTTCTTGTAATCGTCCCTGCCACGAATGGCCTCGATAGCCTTGATGGCATTTGCGATGTTCGTGAAGTTGACAAATGCGCAGCTCTTTTCGCGGAGTGTGTTGACCAGTTCGACTTCGCCGTAATCAGAAAAGTCTTGACGCAAGCGTTCCTCGGTCCAGGTCTCATCCAAGTTGCCCACGTATACATTTCGTGAAGCACCTCCACTGACGGCGAGCGCGATGGCCGGAGGCAAAGCACCAGAGTGTTTACCCCATCCAATCTTGAGTCTCCGATTGTGGATCATGAGGCCCTGCAGGTTGCTTAGGGCGTAGAACGAGGCAGCAGCGGTAGGATCGATGAAGGTAACAAAACAAATGTGTTTGTCGGGGATATATCGAATGTGGTGCAGCAGACCACCGCGAACAACGTTGCAAATTTCCTCAATGGTTGTCTCCGGATGAATGTTGCCGAGGTAAATGGTTCTGTTTCCAAGGTTGTTGATCCCCCCGGCGGTTGTGGCAACAGCAGCAGCCGCCACAGACTGTTGCGCAAGAGCATTTGAAATGAGATCACGATCAGCGCCCGTAAGCATATGGGCATATCCGGGAGCGATGCCGAGGTACTGCGCCGCATTCTGCTGCTGAGTCTTGGAGACGTAGGCGCATCTGTCCTTGCCATAATACACCCGGCGTGGTGCCTGCCATTTAGCCTCCTGGGGAAGCTGTGAGACGGCCTTGATGGCATTGGCAACTGAGAGATAGTGAACAAAAGCAATGCCCTTTTCTCGCACTATTTTGACGGTATCAATGGCGCCAAATTTGCCCAAATCTTCACGCAGCTCGTCCTCGGAAATTTCTTCAGGCAAATTGCCCAAGTACACGTTTCGCGATGCGCCAGACTGTTGAACAGCCAGCGCCACGGAAGTGGGGACTTGGGACGGCTTGCCCCACCCAACTTTGATGTCCTGACCCTTGATGCAGAGCTTCTTCAAGATTGCATCCGAGTGGAAGTGAGTGGCAGAACTGGCATCGAGGAAGGAGATGAAGGAGCAGTTCTTATCAGGAAGGAGGCGAACAGATTCAATCTGGCCACTCCGAACATGCCCAAGAATCTCCTCAGCGGTGGTGTCCGCAGGGATATTGCCCAGATACACTGTTCGGCTGGTGCCCGTCACGGGAGCAGCGGCCAAGACGGGAGAGGCCGGCTGCATGCCTGATTGCACGCCGAAGCCGCCGGTTGGCGATTGCGGTGGATAGAACTGAGGGGCTCCGTACGTAGAAGGCGACACCAAGGTTGGATATGGTTGATTAGACATGCTTTGCTGAACAGGGCTGGACATGCCGCCGCTATGCTGCTGACTGTTGCTTCCCTGGGATTGATTCTGCTGGAAAGTCGGCAAGCTCTGGAACTGGGAGCTGCCAAAGGCGGCGGGGCTGCCTGGCTGAAAGGGGCTGCCGAGGAGGAGTTGCGACGGCAGGAGAGGAGTGAATTGCATATCGAAGGCGGTTCCTGGGGTAGCCATGTCGTTTGCATTGGGAGACGCGGATTGATTAGGGCCGATGGACTGCGTATTCAGTGGAGGGATGTTACCTCGGCGAGGATGACGATCGGCAAAACCGGAGATGTTTGACGTGAAGGCGCCATGGGAAAACCCAGTGTCGCTGTTGGAAGGCTTGGAAGCATGACCATGGAAGCGACCGTGAGAATCCCCTTTAGGACCCTGGCCAACAGCACCATTCATATCCTGCATGCCGAGAAGATGAGGGGGGACTAGCGAGTCCCGCCCGACGTGCGATAACACAGCCGTTTTGAAGTCGGTACGTGCCCTTGAAAAGGCACGGCAAGAATTTTACTTCAAGGACAAGTTGTGCTCTCGCCAAGACTCGGCGCTCCTAGTGCGGGAATTCGGAGCGTGGAGCAATGAAGCAAGGCTGAAAAGATGGCAAAATGGGTCAGCAGCTTCCAGACGAATCTTGCCGTTGGCAAGGAAAATGAAAAGAGACGCAGGGTCGGTCCAGAATGAAAAAGAGGACTAGGCGTGACTGGCTGCAGTGCAGGTGAGTCGAGAATGTGACGAACGGCGTAGAAATAAGGAAGGGGTAGTAATATGCAGAGTAATATAGATATTGATCGATACAGGGAAAGAGATGGGGCGGTGAAGAAACGCAAAGCGGATTGGATAGCTTGGATGCCCCCAAGACTAGGCGTTAGGTTGAGGTCGAAGTAAGAGTTCTGCTTGGCAAAACAACGAAATCGGTCGAGTAAAGAGTGTCAAGGATGCCAAGCTACCCGTGTGTTATGCCGAGCCTCCAGTCGGTCCAGTTAACGAGGTGAAATGTATAGCAAAGGCGAAAGAGTGTAGAGAGTCGCAAAAGCCCGGCCGATGATTTTGAAGCGAAGCGAGAGAAATCGGCGTCGTAATGGGCAACGAAACCGAAAAGCTACAAGTCGCATATGCGTATGGATACAGTCGACGAGAGTCTCTGAAGGAGGCTTTAGGGAGGCCGAAAAATTGGAGGATAGCAAAACAAGAACAAAAGGTTGAAAAGAAAGAAAGAAAGAAAGAAAGAAAGGAAAAGATGAAGAAGAAGAAGAAGAAAAAAAAAAAAAAAAAAGAAGAGAGACTTCAAATTAGGAGAAAATGAGTGTCGATAAGGCGAAGAAGATGGTACGTCAAACGATGGATTGGAACAAGAGCGGCATCTGGAGCAGAATAGCCCGCAGAAGAACCAAGTGAAGACTCAACAGGCAAAGAAAGGAGCACAAAATCAGGTGAGGCGCACCCTCGTGGAAGACGAGAAGGAGGAGGTGGCCAGGCGGAAAGGCGCAAGTGGAGGTTGACGACACTCAGGGGATTGGCCGGCACCCGCACCCGCTCGCTCGTTGGGAGTGGAGTGTGAGCGAGGGCTCAAGGATGGATGGGCTGGAGGAAGGAGGCATGGAGAAGCGACAGCGGTGAGTGGGTGGGATGCGAAGGGAGCGGGGCAGGCCAGGGGGCGCAAAAGAGGGAAAGAGGCGTCGTGATTCGTGAACTCCATAAGGGGCGTCCCCCCTGAACAGTTGGTGAGGAACAAAAAGGGCAAAGCGCGGCGAAGACGCTTGTAGACGGCGGCGGGGAAGTTGTACATAGCACCACCCAATCTGGACTAAATCTATGATCTATGACATGTGCTGAAATGGGTGAGGTCGGCTTGTCAACGGTAGTACGTATGGCGCAGGAGCTTAACACTCTGTTGGTGAGATTGGTGGGTGGTGCACTCTGACCGGACGAGGTCGGGTTCGTACACTACTTCTTAGTACTTACCTTACTTTGCAGTGCTGTGCATTCAAGTCGTGGGTGTGCCCGCTGTTTGGATGTACCGTACAGTGCCCAAGAGGTAGAGGTACCTAGGTACCTTGGGTAGGTACCAAGTACTTACCTACCTAGTCTGTCAGGGGGATCAGGGGCCGTGAAGCCACTGTCTGGTTTGTCAAAATGAAACACTGGAGGCGACATGGGGCTGACAGGCGGCTGCTGACCGGCGGCTGCCGACAAGGGGCATGGGCCGCTTGGTTTGGTTACAGCACCTGGGCCAGCTGGGGGTTTTGGTCCAGTCTGGGGTGTCCCAAATGACGGGGACGGAGTGCTGTCTGGTTGCACTGCTGTCTTGAACCTACCTAGGTAGACGGCGTAGAGCGAAAGGGCGTAGAGCGAAACGAACGGCGGTGCCATGGTCACCACGACACGTGCATACCTAATCAGGTATACAAGGGCGCTGATTCGTTCGTCTCATCTGCAGGCCCTGCAGGCGGCACGAGCGGGGCAAGGCAATGTCAGTCGTGGCCCTGCCTTGGCGGGAAAAGGTCTATAAAGCAGAATACTCCGTTCAGGACCAAGCCCTTGTGGCCTAATGGCTAAGGCGTCTGACTTCTAATCAGAAGATTGGCGGTTCGACCCCGCCCAGGGGCTGCCCCTTTACACCTTTTTTCCCATGTATCTATCAATCCCAGGTGGATGCATACCTTTTTCCTACCTGGTACCTGGTACCTAGGTACTTAAGGTAGGTAGGTACCTACTTCCTAGTGTAGGTATTTTATATTTTTTATTTTTGTCTCGTGTCGTGAGCTCAAAGTTGTCAACCCTCCCAACGTCTCTGTACACGCACAGAGGGCATGTTATCACATACACCCACTGATTGGAATTCCTCACACCAGCATCCACCCCTCCATACGAGCTTCTTTCGCGTGGCACACAGACTTGCCCAACCCAGGTAAGCAGTCCAAGAACGCGGCACCGCACGCAACTCGCTCGCTCGTCGAATCGACCGCGCCCCGGCCGATCCCTGCCAGGGGTGCACACATGAACAGTACACACACACATGGAGAGGCAGAACGTCAAGTCAAGGACAAGGTCTCATGAAAGAATGCCACTCGAGCCATCCGTGCCGCCGTGGAAAGAAAAAGGGGGGTGGGCATGCCCTAGGCACAGACAGACCTGCGCATTTATCTTGTCTTGTCCTGTCCTGTCTTGTACAAAAAAAAAAAAAAAACAACCCGTCTTCTGCGGACGTTCCTTGCGTCGAGTTGAGCAAGCAAGCACATCATCGGCTCCATCGATCCGAGGTCCGTACTCGCGAGACATGTCATCCATCCAGGCGCGCGCTGTCCCGTCGTGTGGTGGTCGGTCGGTTGATTTTATCCACCGTCGTGGTACTCGTGCCATATGGCGGGGAAGCCTCTTGCATTGCCTTGTCGGTTATGTGCCCTCCTTTTTTTTTCTCCCCCCCTTCTTTCTTGCTGTGCGCACACAACAGGGGCGGTGGAGGTACGTACGGTATTTGTAAAGATGGATGGCGTGCGTCGTCATCCACTGCATCAAAGTCTCAGTACTGCACATGTTCCGGGCATCACCCACCGCCTCCTTCATTCGCCGACACGTCCAAACGACCTCGTCTCCTTGAATACTCCGTGAGGGAGGTATTCGACAGTAGAGTCACCTTCCACCAGGTAGGAAGTAGGTACCTTGGGTACGTAGCGCAGCATGCCACCTCCGAACCTCCCTCCCCGTCCCTCGGCCACTTTCCGCCGCCCGCGCAAGTCAAGTCGGGGCAAACACGCCCACGCGCGCGCACACAAGGAGTATCCGAGAAATCTGCCTGAAAGCACCCGCGCGGCCGGCCCTTTCATCCCCGTTGCAAAGCAGATTCTACAGTAGACAATCAGAGAAGACCAAACAGAACAAAACGAGCAACCGTCTCGCAAGGCGTTCCGGATAAAAAAAGGGTGCATGCTATCTGCTGTACATACCTGGTACCCAGGTGCCGCGTCGCTCCGATACGTCCATAGAGGATATACATAGAAAAGAAAAAGAAGAAAAGAAAAGAAGAAAAGAAGAAAAGAAGAAAAGAAGAAAAGAAGAAAAGAAGAAAAGAAAGAATCCATGTACGGTCGCGATTGCAAGCAAGCCTTTCTATTCTCATCGTCCTCGAACTGTAAATTCCACGAATGCAGCACACGAGAGCACAAAAGGCAGCACGTGGACTCTCAATCTTTGGAGAACCACATCACATCAGCACGAAGCCGCATGCCCCATTAAAAAAAAAGTTTTATTTAATTAAATAAATCACCAACACATTTGCACTCCAATCGCCAAACTGTCCTATCGAAAAGAAACAAAACATTCAACTTTATGCGGAGAGGTAACAAAATGACGAGAACGAGAAGAACGGAGGGGAAAATCAAACCACGACGAAGCTGGCTGGGACTACCCAGCTTCGCAACCAAGGGGGAAACAGAGGAGGGAAAAAAAAAAAAAAAAAAAAAAAGAAGCCAAACTGGGAATCAAAACAAAAAGGGGGATTTTTTTTTAAAGGCACAGCCAGCATGCAGTTCTAGTCGTCGAAAATGTCGTCCCAAATGACCAGAGCCCTCGCGTTATCCAGTCATCTGGCTTCATTGTCCATGCAATAGACTGAGCGAGAGACAACAAAACGTGTCACCAATGCGGGCCGTCACCGGTCCACCAGACATGAACTAAATGGCGCTTTGTGCAAAAAGGGCATCTCTAAACCAAAAAAAAAAAAAAAAAAAAAAAAAAAAGGTTGTGAAAAATAACAATAATCAAGGGCCAAACCGAATATGGCACTTCAAGCATCTTCTCCAACTTTGTTCGTGGCGGGTGGAAATCTCTTCGAGCTCGATTTTTCGCTGGTCAAAAAGGCTTCTTTCCTCTGCCATGTCTCCTTTCGCCCCCGCCATCTCCGTGCCTTGCCCAGTCCCATGTATTCCAGGGCCACTTCGTCAACAAGGGATTCCCGCCTCCTTCTAATTACGCATCAACAGTTGTGCGCAGCGGACATGCCGTCCATTGCAATGGTAGTCGTCGTTTCGCATTTGTGCTCTCGTTTTTCTTGACTGTTCCGTAATCTCCTTGACACTGTCTTTCTGTCTTTGTTTTCGTGTTTGACTTGACATTTTTAGAGGATCAGACACTTGTGGTATCTCTTCCTGGGCATCGGTGGTTCTAACGCAGCAACAATTGCCTGGGAATTCGATGCATTAATTGTCAAAGATGTTGAGAAGAACATGGCAACGGTATGGACAAGAAAAAAAATTCAAAGAAAAAGAGGGGGAGAGCGCGTACCTCATCAAAAACATCCTTCAATCTAAATTGCGTGAGCGCACTGCACTCGACGTACTTGACCGCGCCCAGCTCTCGAGCCATCTTGTCGCCATCTTCCTTCTTGACCGGCGCCATCTTCTGTTTCGCAAGCTTTTCCTTTACACTTGGATCCTCTCTCAAATCAACTTGGGTGCCGACAATGAGACAGGGGACTCCGGGGCAATGGTGGAGAACCTCGGGAAACCATTTTTCGCGAACGTTTTCGAACGATGCAGGTGAAGTGACGCTGAAGCAGACGAGGAACACATCGGTCTGTGGGTAGGAGAGGGGACGCAGTCGATCGTAATCTTCTTGACCGGCCGTATCAAATAAGCCAAGGGTATAAGGCTCGTCGCCGATCCTGTCACACAGATTAGACAAACCGCCTCTATTTTCCACATTGCTTTCCCCCCCCCCCCTCCTTCTCGCCCCTCCCCAGAAAAAGCGCCACATTCCTCCACATACATTACCGTGACGGCATAGTTGTCAAAGACGGTCGGGACGTATTCGGAGGGGAATTTGTTCGTTGTGTAGCTGATGAGGAGGCAAGTTTTGCCGACGGCACCGTCGCCGACAACGACGCATCTAGAAAATAGGTTGACCGCCGTCAGCTTTTAAAAATGAATGGCCCAGAGATTTAGAAACAAGAGGGGTCATTTGCTAGCAGTATGTCTTTAAGAGCTCATGGTCCCAACGAGAGCGAGCCCGACACCTGTCGAGAGCCAGAGGATGGAGGCCCAGACGGATATCGCCAAAGCTCAGGGGAATGACGACGACGGCGACGACGGCGACGACGACGACGACGATGCTCATGTCGCGCGCGGGCGCAGTGGCAACAAAAGTGTGGAGGTAGAAGCATTGGACTGGGCTGGGCTGGCGGGCAGCGGACCAGCGGCACGTACTTGATGGTTGCGACCACCGCCATAATAATGGTGGTGAGGGATGGTCAACGTGGGAAGCTCGTGACTATGGGTTGAGAGTCGCCAGAAAAATCGAGGGAAAATCGGTGGCGCTAATGGCCAGAATCGCGGGATGAGCGTGGACGTGGCAGGTTTGCAAGGTGAAGAGCGGGCGTCGGTGGACGGCGGCGATGGGGAGGGTTTGATGATGAAAGACAAAAGACGAAAGACGAACACGGCGAGGGAAGGTGGGCATAGATTGTGAAGATTAAAGGCGGTCGAGTCGAGGTTGGGTGGTGGTACATACGTCTGGTCCGCCGCGGGCGAGTCAGTGGCCACTGACCAGTCAAGCAGCACCAGAACCAGCGCTGACCAGTGTTGAGGATTGAGGATACAGGCATACAAGGCAAATTGCACAGCACACCCATAGGGATGTGCATCCCCCTTTTGACCCGTACGGCCGGCCAATTGGACAATGACCAGCAACCAGCACCAGCAACCAGCACCAGCAACCAGCACCGGCAACCAGCACCCCGCCGGCACCAACACCAGAACGGACAAGCTCGCTCCCTCTCCAATCTGAAGCGCAGAATGATGAGTAATCTCCAAACTCCAATTCAAGTCCGCACGTCGCGACACTGCTGACTCTCGTCTTGTTGCTCCCGTCTTCCAAATCAAGTGCCTGCCTGCCTGCCTGCCTGCCTGCCTGCCTCCCTGCCTCCCTGCCTCCCACCTACTTAGGTACCCAAGTAGGTAGGTAGCTTCTAGTTGCAGGTGCCTAGCATGCACCGAGCAGATGCACGACCCATCTGCAGACGGAGGCTGACGAGGTGCAGACCGATTTAAGTAGCCTGCCTTTTGGAAATGCGACTGCTTCCCGTGCTCCCCTTCCCCTGCCCGCAGGGCCGCAGCTTAGTATCAGCGGCGAAGCACAAAGGGGGAGAGCTAAATTTAACTGGCATCCAAGACCAGGGTATCGAGTGGACTGGACGTCGCTGGATGGAGGAAACCGGGCTGCACTCGACTTCAATCGAGACAACACCAGTGCTTGCTGCACGCACAATTTGTTTTGTGCATAAGGCGCCAGGTAGACGGGCAGACGAGCAGACGGGCAGACAGACAGGGGTTCAGTTCAGGTGCCAAAAGCGACCAGACATCATGACGCGGCAAGCCAACAGCTGGTACACATGTACGTGATTGGCCCTTTTCACCTTCCTGACCTGTTTGACGTGCCTCGAAGGTGATGGCTGAAGACAGGCGTCAGCATTTCCACGTCTGACTGCAATGGCTCAGACGGTCTGTCTCTCCTCCGTCTCGCTCTTCTCAAAGCCCACCAACCACAAAGTGCTTGATTGCTCAACAAAGCCTTCTTGTTTCTTCTCTCCACCAAGGCTTGCCTTCCACTGCGCTGCCAGGACATCGGGGCGTGAACGTGTTGATGCAGAACTGCCGAGTACCACAGACGTTATTCTGTGCTCGGCACAGCACAAGGAACGCGCGCCTCACACTCACACATCCATTCTTGGATACTCTGGGCGCACTTTCTGGGTGCACACTCTCGCAAATCTTGAGGACACCAGAATGTCGAAATGCTTGGCAACCACGCCGCTTCAGATCTGAAATTGTCTTTCCATCTCGCTCGTCGCTAACCAGAGCTTTTCGGATCAATCGAAAATCCTGATGTCCATGTTTCCCCTTGAACCATGACTTGAGGTCAAGGAAGCCGTTGCGCAGACATACACGACAATTGAATGCTGTTGATGGAGGTCGTCTGTTCACGCATTTCGAGACCATGGTAAATATTGACGTGTTTGATGATGAAATCAGGCCACTTGAGATTGACAGCAAGCAGGAACAAGGGGAACAGCATCCCGTGACTAGTCGTTCTCTCTGACTGCCATGACTCAATCGTCACCTGGGCCTGCCAATTTCACGCATGACGAAACGGTTTGTCCGGCTTCAACCTCTAACCATAATGCGAGCCACCCTCGACTACGTAGTGGCTGGCTGCTGCACTCTGGAAACAAACGACACGACTCAGTTCAAGGCATTGCAGAACGAGCTGGCCGAATGTATGAAATACCATCCGTCAAAGGGTGGCCAAGATCGTGGCACATTTTCCATATGACGTATGTGGTCTGCTCGGAGCAAATCCAGCATCCTTGAGCATGTGTTCGACGCTAGTCTCCCTCGCACTGTAGTATCCGGCATACATTCGGCTTGATTGTGCCGGTCGTCTGTCTCTGTGGGGGAGGCACATACATATACCGTGTCGGATTGGCATTCTGACGAGGTCGGATGTGCACCGTGACTGGCTTAGCGGAGGAGTGGAGGAAGATCGTGGGGCAGTTTGACGCATCAGTCAGTTGAACTCGTGACCAGGTTTCAAAAGTTATGCTGAAGCCGAGGAGCGCCCAGCGAGAACATGTTTGATTTTGACGTCAATGATATTGCTGAGACGCCGAACATTATGCCAGCTGGTGGTGACAGACAGGGTGTGGAAGTCGCATGGAACTGGTATATGAACCAGATATATGAGGTGCATATAACATATATACCTACCTCTTACCTACCTATTTTATACCTACCTACTAGATTAGGTACCTAAGGTACTTCCTACATAAACACTAGGTACCTAACCTACCTACCTTGGGTTACGTACCTACCAGGTACTTAAGGAGGTAGGCAGTTAGATGCCCATAGATACTTCCTACCTAGTAGGTACATAAATCGCTTTGTTTCATGGCATGGTTGTCTTGGCTTGAGCTACGAGGGACGGTCGTTGCTCCTTTGCTCCTTCCCAAACGTAAATCTCGGTCATGCGGATTGTCATGGAACGGCCAACACAAGAAATGCTTGGAATAATTTTAGGGGCGAAGAAGAATATCCGTTTTGTTTTGTTGTCAACGAAGAGAACGAGCAGGTCCTAGGCCGGGGCTCTAGTTTCATGTCGGTTAGAGTTACATACGTATGTCGACTCCGTACGACGACGAGCACACGGCGGATCGCAGGCCCCATCACGGTTACATTTGA
The DNA here is from genome assembly GCA_000222935.2 of Aciculosporium take MAFF-241224. Taxonomy (NCBI): domain Eukaryota; kingdom Fungi; phylum Ascomycota; class Sordariomycetes; order Hypocreales; family Clavicipitaceae; genus Aciculosporium; species Aciculosporium take. The sequence continues at coordinate 20,662 of AFQZ01000224.1, read as the reverse complement.
CGACGTTGCCCGCTCCGAACGAGCCTTTTCTGGTTCCTGTGCATACACAGACGTGACAAGTGCAAGGTCCCCCGAATACCACGGTCCGGCAACACGGCAACATGGCAAGGGAATCAAATCCAAGCCTCGGCGCCAGCATTGGGTTGCGAATGGATCAGACATCGTATTCGCCCAAGTTGGTATCGATGAAACGCATTGCGTGATGCACATGATGCTCACCTTTTACTTATACTCCACACTTGCACTTCACGACCTGCTCTATTGCTGTGACGAATGAGAGACGTCTTTTGATGCACCACAGCCGGCGTCAAGGTTTCCAGGCATGAAAAGGTCCTTCTTCCCCCGTTTCCTCTCTCTTGCTGAGTTGAAACAGCTACCCAAATTGAAATATCTCAAAGCGCTGTTACTACGACAGTCAATCCATCATGGCTGCTATAGACATATGGGCAAAGGTTACAAGAAAGCAGAAGCGCCCCGTGCTACTGGAATTTCGTTCATCAACGAAACTACTCATGATGATGGTGTCAATGGCTGTCTTCACCGTAGGAACAACAAGACGCAGTTCTTCTATTGAGTCTGGAGAATGTGCGCTAATCTCCATCCACTTTCAGGACATCTTTCCCTACGCAGTCCTCGTTCCTTTGTTGCCATTTGTCCTGGTCAATCAGGCTGGCGTCCCTGAGAACAAGGGTAATTTAGCCTTTGGTCATGTATCTTGGTCGCAATCTCGTATACTGAAGCAGTACATAGTGCAGTTATGGACCTCTGTTTCCCTGACGACATTCGGCGCAGCCGTCCTTGTATCTGCTCGTGAGTCTACTTGGAAAACAAAACCAAGCCATCGATGAATGGTCCTGCCTGAAACAATTGTCAGACTGACGGCTTTTCTCTTTGCAAAAAGCATTCTGGGGCATCCTTGCCGACAGAACCAACCATCGACGCGTACCCATGCTGGCAGGACTCGTTCTACTCGTATCCGCTACCATTATCCTGTGCTTGATGAAAGATGTGACGATGCTGATCCTCGGCCGCATACTCCAAGGCATGACCAGCGCCTTGACTTGGTCTGTCGGCCTGGCTCTTGTCGTCGACACAGTCTCGAGTGAGCGGCTTGGCCAGGCTATGGGCTGGATTGGCATTGCCCTCAGCCTGGGCACCCTCTCGCCCCCCATACTAGGTGGTATCGTCTACGGCAAAGGCGGATACTACCAAGTTTGGGCCATGTGTTTTGCCATTATTGCCGCAGATGCAGTCTTGCGAGTATCCATCATCGAAAAGAAGGACGCTGTAAAGTGGTTGAATCGCACAGATGGGAAGTCGTCGCCGCAAACGACAGATGTTGGCGACAAGACGGGCAATTCAAGAGCGCTCACAACGACGCCGCAACTTGGCGTGGCTGGCAAGTCTTGTCAAGTTGTATCCCTTGATGACGAAAGCCTTGTAATGAAGGAAACGCAGCCCTTGTCACTCGGTGAGATCTTGGGTTTGTTCACAAGCCCTCGCGTCCTTGCCGCACTCTGGGGCACCGTCGCCGAGGCGGCCGTCTTGTCGGCCTTTGATGGTACACTGCCCATCTTTACCAAACAGCTGTTCGGGTGGGACTCTATCGGGACGGGACTGATTTTCTTGCCTTTGGTTCTCCCGACGTGTCTGGGGCCACTTGTAGGATACCTCTGTGACCGACATGGCCCACGGTGGCTGTCAGCCTTTGGATTCGGCCTCTACACGCCGTTCCTCATCTGCTTGCGCTTCGTAGCTGAGGATAGTCTTTCCCACAAAATCATGCTATGCGGGCTTCTGGCTGGCATTGGAGTCGGCGTCTCCTTCACGTTTGGTCCCGTGACGGCCGAGATAACGTATGCTGTGGAGGAGAGATTCCGAGACCGGGGCGCGAAACCGATTGCGCTTGGCTACGCATTATACAACGTGGCCTTTTCCATTGGAACGGTTGGTGGCCCGTTGCTGGGCGGCTTCGTTTGCGAGACGGCAGGATGGCCGACCATGGGCTGGAGCCTGGCCATCATCTCGGCGACGACGTCGGTCATGTGTGCGGTTTTTACTGGGGGCGCTCCGCTGTGGAGGAGGGAGGGGCAAGAGTCGGAAGGGGGGGGGGGGGGGGGCTGATGACGATGATGAGGGTGGCGAGGCATCGGCAATACCTAGCTAGTATGTAGATGAACTGCACTTCCATTATGAGGTTTTGACGTGGTGTTGGTGGCAGCAGCCAACCAGATTCCTCCATGACTGACCCACCCAGCATTAAAGGCTCCGCATCCAACGGCAACGGCAACGACAACGATATGAACTTGCATAAATCCACGCTCCAAACATCAGGCCATTCAAGAAACCAAGGCAACTTCAGGTCATACTTATCAAAGCGCCATGTCCCTTTCCAACACCTGATAGTCCGAATTCACCACAACAACAAGATTAATAAAAAAGGGCAACACCGCAACCCCCCTCTCAAAATGCCACCCTCATCCTCATCCTCATCCTCATCCTCATCCACCCCCCCAGCAAACAGCCAACTCGAAAAGACAAGCCCTCCAGCCTCAGCCCCCCCACGGCAAATAGACCCCCCAGAGCAAGTAGACGACCTCCTCCACCGGCACCTCGGCCTCCTCCACGAATACACCCAGCTCCAAGGCCAGCTCTCGCGCCTCCTCTCCTCCACCTACCAGGGCATCGCGCGGGCCAACTTTGCGGCAGAGCGGGGCCAGCGCTTCGGCGAGGGACACTACGATGGGCGGATGAGGGCCTCGAGGAGGCTCGTGTGCTGTGCGGAGGAAAAGGACGGGGTGAGCATTCGGGTGAGGGGGGGGGACGAGGACGGGGGTGGCGATGCCCTGCGGTGGTTTGGGATCCTGGCGCCGGGGGGGTTGCGTGCCGCGCGGGGGTTCGCGGTGGAGGCGGTGGAGGGGGTGATTCCGAGGTTGGCCGAGGTTGCGGGGGAGATGGGGAGGGTGGAGATTGAGGTTAGGAGGGGGCGGAAGAGGAGGGGGAAGCTGACGTGAGGAGGGGGAAGCTTGACGTGAGGAGGGGGTTGCGATGTTGGGCCGTGCAGGTCCTTGTGCTTGCGTGTTGATCAGTCTGTTGTGCTGGTCTTTAGGGGTCTTGCGGACTTTTGCTTTTACGAATTGCACATGCCGCATGGGTGGTTCGATACAAATGTACGTATATCATCATGTTGGTTCAATACAAATGTGCACATGTCATGGTGGTTCAATGCAAATACACATACAATGGTGGTTCACCACATGGATGGCGGGAACCAGCGCATCCAACGCGGCGTTGCACCACGGCACGGACTATCGTACATGTCCACACATGTGGCATGAGAATGGGCGCCGCGTTCCTACGACACCCCCCCGAGCAGGTCCCCCATTGTGCTCTTGACATCATCCATCGCCTCGGCGAGCGCATCATCTCCGGAAAGCCTCCTGCTCAACTGCCCGACGATGCCGTCCACGGCGCCAATGGACTGCCTGTATCGGGCTCGCATGCCGCGACTGGCGCCCGCAAGCAGCGTACAGCACAGCTGCAAGACGGACACCTGAAACTCTGCCACGGTGGGCGATTGGGGCTGTGCAGAGACGTCCCATGCCGCGGCGGCCGTGATGACGTCCATCCACTCTTCTTGGGTGGGGCACGACTCTTGTTCGGCCTCGGCCACCGAGAGCAAGGTGCGGACGATCTCTATGCCGCGGGACGCGTCGCCGTCGGGGACGTGCCTCGCCGTGGGTGCCAGCAGACCGGCGAGGTCCTTGCCGAGAATCTTCCAGCCGTCGTTGCGGAGGAACACGTCTCGGCCTTGCTGCGTGGTGGTGAGGGCTTCCAGCCCAACGAGCGTGGCTGGCCGGAAGTCGGGCGGCGGGTCGGGCGCGCAGCTGCCCTGGTACAGCTCCATGAACATGTCCATGAGGCCGGTGGCTTCCTGGCGCAGCGTCTCGTTGTCGTCTTCCCTTAGCCAGAGGGCGAGGGCGCGGACGGCGGAGAGCACCAGGGGGTCCTCATCGGCGGCACGGGCCAGCGAGTCCCAGGCCAGGGTTGGGTGCGAGCCAGTCCATGTCTCGACGTTGGATGTTCGCGCATCGGGGTGCAGGCCCATGGCGCCGGCAAACGTGGCGTCCCATCTGTCACGGAGGTACTCCACGGTGAGAGACATGGTCTCGGAGATGGTCCTGCGTAGTTTCAGCAGACTGTCGGGCGACATGGTGAGTGTCTCCATGGCGTCATCCTCCAGGCACCGGACGAGGTGGCCGATGAAGATGGAGACGACGTCAAAGGCCGAGGCCAGTCTCGTCGAGGACTCGGCGTAATCTGGCCGGTTGAGCTGTTGCAGGAGTGCGGGGACGGAGGAGCGGATGTCGATGAGGAGCAGGTTGACGAAGAGGTAGGCAAACGGCTTGTCGTCATGGCCTTTTGCCTTGTCGGTGAAGAGCAGTTTGGATGCGCGCGCTGGGTACGCTTGGAGGATGGACGCTGCCGCGTTGGTGTAAGCAGACCGGGCGGCTGCATTTGGGCGGCCGGTAACCAGGTTTTGAACGAACTCGACAATGGTGCCGAGCCACTGCGGCTCGTAGGGGAGTATCTTTGGAGGCCAGGTTAGATAGGGATGGGAGGACGGGAGGAGATTGTTGTATTCTGTACAGATGTTGATTTGCATGGCTGGGTGAGATGCGCACGTACAGCTGGATTGGCCTGGCGCAGAAACGTGCCCAGAAACCCGAGAAGCGTCACCCCATCCGTGCCGGTATAGGAAGCCACCAACGATTGTATCGTATCAACAACCTGGTTGACCAAGACGTGCTTCTCGACGGCAGTGGCCATTCCGTTGAGCCACGCAAACAGCAGGATGTCCAACACGGCGGCATGCGTCGGGGCGATTTCGGCCAGCGAGCTCACGTTGCCCGTTTCCACAAACGCCTTGGCTCCCTCTGGCGTGCTGACCAGGGCATGGAGCACCTTCAACAGCAAGTCGGTGGTTGGACCTGAGCTGTACAAGACTGCCTTGACAAGCCCAGGGATCCTGCCCGTGAACTTGGATTCGGCTCTCAGAGCGTCCGGCACCAGCGCGGCAAAGGTGTGGATGACGGAAACGGCGATGTCCAGCATCTCCTTGCCGTCTTTGCCCGACGATCGACAGCCAGTCTCCATGAGTCTGTCCAGGAACCGGGGAGACACGCTGGCCCATAGATTTTGGATCGTGGTTGCATCTTGACGCAGCTCTGGTGTGTTGTCGAGGACGGATTTGAGGAGGGCGAGGCCGACGAAGCGCTGGGTATCATCCTTTGCCCTGAGAAGGGACTTGATCTTGGCTACGCTGGCGGCATCTGGGTTGTTTCTAGTGCCGTCGGGGGTGTTTTTTTCGGCGTCGTCTGGGGGCTTCTGGCTGCTGCTCCCAGGCTCCGGGTCCATGTCCAGTCGAGATGAGGGTATATAAAAGTATAAACGTCTACGTTGATGGATGGCCTGGTGGATTTTGGGCTGGTCCTCTTGATACCCCGGAGTCAGATTCCCTCGCAAAACCAACGAGATTGAGTATGCTATGAGGTTTGGAGCCGCAATCTCGCAGCCTCGGTCGGGTCGAGAGGATTGTCCATGGGAGTTGAACCCCCTTGCAAGGCTGATTGATGCACGTTGGAGTGGTGGAGCGCTGCTCACCGCTCACAGCTGGCGTACCCAATGGACCAATCACAGAGTCCCTGCCGTCGTCGTGCTGACATCCACCACCTTTCCCGTTTCAGCTTCGGCTCTTCCGACTTCAACCTCAACTTGACATCCCGTGTCTAGTCAAGTAAGCCGCCGGAATTCGGTACAGCTCCACCGCAGACGGCTGCTGGAGGATGGGACGAGTCCCATCATGTCCGGAGCTTGCCAGAACGACCCTTTCCCGTCAACCTCATCGTCGTCGCATTCAGCGCAGCATACGCCCCCATCCCATGACGACGGAGACGAGATCGATTTCCTCGGTGACGACGACGACGACGACGACGACGATGTGGCCGTCCGAGGCGGCCACGTCCTCAATGGAGACCCCTTTCAAGATGATCTGAACGCGCCATTGTCGTTCAAGCGTAAAAAGGAGCCCTTTGCGCTGTCCGGGCCGTCTCGTTTCTTCTCCGCCCTGACCGGCTCGCCGTCGCGACGACAAGATGCATCTGCACATCATTCGCCTCAACGGCCCGCGCGCCGGCCCAATATTTCCGTGGCGACAACCTCGCCGCCGACGAGCCAGAATACCAACCTCAACCCTTTCGTCAAGGATGGATTGCCCAACGATTGGAACACCGAGGGACCCGGGCGGCGAGTGGGATACGAGGACTTGACGGCCATTGACTGGATCTTTGAGTACACGAAAGAGCGGCAGCGCCTGCGTGTCCTGTCGTCGGGCGCGAGCGGGCTCTTGGGCTACGTGCAGCATTCCATAGACGCCAGCCAAACTTGGATCATACTGGTATTGACGGGCCTCCTAGTCGGCGCCATTGCGGCGGCCATCAACGTCACGAGTGACTGGCTGGGAGATTTGAAGCTCGGATTCTGCTCCAGCGGGCCCGAGGGAGGCCGTTTCTACCTCAACAAGAGCTTCTGCTGCTATGGCTACGACCAGGGCTCCAAGTGCGTCGGGTGGAAGTATTGGAGCGAAGCGCTCGGTGTACACGCCGCGGCAGGCAAGTGGGTGATAGAATACTTTTTCTACCTCATCTTCTCTGTACGTCTTTTCTTGCATCACCCACTCTGCTCCATCACAACCAACGTCCTCTGGGCCGCTCGCTAACTGGCTTGTCTCAGACAACACTGGCATATGCCGCAGCACTGCTCGTGCAAGAGTACGCCATCCATGCCAAACACAGTGGAATTCCCGAGATCAAGACAGTGCTGGGGGGGTTTGTCATAAGGCGCTTCTTGGGCACTTGGACGCTGATTACGAAATCAATAGGGCTGGTAGGTCGAGTTGTCCCCAAGATTGCCAACATGATGACTGGGGTCTCTATCTGACCGCCCATGGCCTATCCAAAGGTGCTTGCCGTGGCCTCTGGCATGTGGCTAGGAAAGGAAGGCCCCCTGGTGCACGTCGCATGCTGCTGCGCCAACCTATTCATTCATTTATTCTCCAATGTGCGAGATAACGAGGGTATGGTTTAATTTTTTTTTTTTTTTTTTTTTTTTTGCTTGGAGCTTACTCCAATATGCCAAGTGCGCGCAACAACAAAATGGCTGACAGCACACGTCACAGCTCGGAAACGAGAGGTGCTCTCGGCAGCGGCGGCATCTGGTATTTCCGTCGCCTTTGGCTCGCCCATCGGCGGTGTATTGTTCAGTCTCGAAGTATGTTTCTCTTGAGTGATTGCACATGTCCAACAGTACCAAAAGAAACTCATCCCTGACCAAAGACAAAACACGACTCATGCAGCAACTGTCGTATTACTTTCCCGACAAGACCATGTGGCAGAGTTTTGTGTGTGCCATGACAGCCGCTGTTTGCCTGCAGGCGTTTGACCCCTTTCGGTCCGGCAAGCTGGTTTTATATCAGACCAAGTACAGCGTGGACTGGCACGGGTTTGAGATTGTTCCCTATGCCATTCTTGGTATATTTGGCGTAGGTATTGGCAAGACTCGTTGCCTGGCATTTGCTGTTCTTTTGCCTGACCCCCTCCCCCCTCCCCTTTTCTAACCCCTTCTTCCCCGGTTCATTTCCTTTGCCTGTAAAACCACGCCACGCAAGTACACGATCGATTTACTAACCCTTCATCAGGGACTTTACGGCGGCCTCTTCATCCGAGCCAACATGACGGTAGCGCGATGGAAGAAGACACAGTCTTCTTGGCTCCCCGGTCCCCTGATCCAAGTCCTCGCCGTGGCGCTCCTCACGGCCCTCATCAACTATCCCAACTTTTACATGAAAGTACAGTCAACCGAGCTGGTGTCGAGCCTGTTCTCCGAGTGCTCGCGCGTGCTCGATGACCCCATTGGCCTATGCCGCACCGGCACGGCGTCGGCCGGAACCATCATCCTCCTCCTCTTTGCCGCTGTGCTGGGCTTCTTGCTCGCCACCATCACGTTTGGCCTCCAGATCCCGGCCGGCATCATCCTTCCGTCGATGGCCATTGGCGCGCTGGTCGGCCGAGCCGTCGGCATCATCATGGAGATGTGGGTGCACAACCACCCCGGATTCATCGTCTTCTCCTCGTGCGCGCCCGACGTGCCCTGCATCACGCCCGGCACGTACGCCATCATCGGCGCCGCGGCGGCCCTCGCCGGCGTCACCCGCATGACGGTCTCCATTGTCGTCATCATGTTTGAGCTCACGGGCGCGCTGACATATGTGCTGCCCATCATGGTCGCCGTCATGATCTCCAAATGGGTCGGCGATGCGCTGTCGCGCCGCGGCATCTACGAGTCGTGGATCCACCTCAACGAGTACCCCTTTCTCGACCACAGCGAGGAGTCCCTCGTCATCCCTGACGTGCCCGCCTCGCAGATGATGACGCGGATCGAGGACCTCGTCGTCATCACCGCCACGGGCCACACCATTGCGTCGCTCAAGGCCATTCTCGACACGCAACCCTATCGCGGCTTCCCCGTCATCTCGGATCCCCGCCACGCCATCCTCCTCGGGTACATTTCGCGCGCCGAACTGGACTATAACCTCCGCACGGCCACGCAGCTGCCTCGCGCCCTGCCGCCCGAAACAGAGGCCTTCTTCTCCCACCAACCGCTCGCCGATGCCCGCTCGACGCTCGATCTGCGCCCCTGGATGGACCAGACGCCCCTGACGCTGCCGTCGCGCACGAACCTCCACCTTGTGGTGTCGTACTTTCAGAAACTCGGTCTCCGATACGTGCTCTTTACGGACCGCGGAAGCCTCCAGGGTTTACTCACCAAGAAGGACGTCTGGTACGTGCTCAACGGGGCCGAGGAGACGAGACGCACCGCTGCTGGGCCGCCGCCGTCCCCCCTGGTTGGCGGCCACCAGCGCGGTGGGCTGGGTGCCGATGAGGTGGTTGGGGGTGGTGATGGTGGGGGTGTTTTGTAGGCCGGCAGATGGACTGTGTGATGACGACGACTACGATGATGATGTGTGATTTGCAGGAAGTTTACTATATCTGGTATGTACACTGTTGAGGGGGTAGACGGCAATATTACACAAGACATTGTCTCTACGTGTGCTAGACCGTCGCAAACACACTGCCATGTCCGGCTGGCCGACAAGGCACCCCCTCGTGACGGATCCTCACCATCATGCCCACAATAAGCGCAGTCACCAACCGGCACCAACCGATTCATTCATGAATACACAGGTCCATCTGCGGCCAGAAAACAATAACAAAAATGAAGCGCTTTCGTTGCACGGTCTTTTGCTCCTCCCCAGCAGGTCGTCCAGACGTCCATCCACCCGTACGTACAACCCAAAACCACCACGGCACACTAGCCATGCCTCCACAGAGTCATCACCACCACAGGCATGCCAATGTCCGACGATCAGGCAAACGACCAGGTCCCCGGTTATCCCCCCCGGGGGCCCGCCCGCGGCGAGCTCACGCCACCCAGATCACAGATGAGCCGCATCGATGATCTCCCACAGTCCAGGGTGATTCCCCCCCCCCCCCCCCGTTGGCCAGCGATCGGCTCTGCCACAGAACGACATACACGACGCGCCATGTCTTTACGTCGGGCTCCAAGCCGCTGCCCAAAGGACGGCGCTCCGCATGATGCCCCTGGTGGCGACGCGGAAGCCCCCTCGTCCTCTTGCTCGGCCGGCCGCTCTCGCCTCGCAGTGAAGCGTTTCTGCTCATCAGTCGCCCCATGAGGGAGGGTATGCCCATGCCCTCGCCCTCAGGGGGGCCGATATATGACCAGGGTAGATGGGAGGGAGGACGAGAAGCAAAGGAAGATGAGTACTAAAAAGATGGAAAGAAAATGGATAAAAAAGTGTGAAAAAAAAAATTCATTTTTTTTTTTAAAAAAAAAGTTCTTTCATTTTAAATTCTTCTTCTTTTTTTTTTTTCCAAACCATCATGTTTTTCATCCCATCCGATGTGAGGCAGGAGCGTGTAGGATGAAAATAAAGCAAGACATTAAAAGACAAAGGGTTGCCCACTACAGCACTCGCTCTCTGTTTACAAAAACCCGTCCATCCTCCATCCGTCCGCCTGCCTGCCAAACACCAACATCCATCACGGGAACGAGTAGAGAGATGGAAGACATACGCGCCCGAAAGACGCATACATGTGATAGAGCGGATAACAGCAGAAAGAGGCCAGCGCAGCGGGATGCCTGCCGCCGTTCATCTCGAACCCTAACCCTGATCCTTGCCTACCTACACTTACATACTTGTTACCGAACCGACCCCGCCAACTACCGTCTTTGAAATGTCCCGACGCTTTTTCCTTTTTTTTTTAAATCCTGCTACGACCGCAACACGCGGCCATCCTACCAAATAAAGGAATAGCAGAGAGCCAAGAGCGAAGAAAGCAAGCCCTCACACCAAACGATACAATACACACAAATACCACCCCCACCCTTAATACTCAAAATCATCATCCACGGCCGGCCCCCTGCTCCTCGTCACACTCTCCTGCTTCCGATACATATCCGCCACCTGCCGACTGCTCGTCGCCTCATCCGGCTTCTTATCCCCCCTCGCCTTGATGAAGCGCGGAAACCGCAGACTGATGCCCTTCTCGCCCGCCGGGTCGACCCCCTCCCCGCACCCGGCCTTGTACCGCGGACTCAGCGTCAGGTCCGCCGTCCTGACCTCCCACACGTACCGCGGCTCGAGCCACACGTCTGGCTGGTGCTGCCCGACCGCCGAGTGCGCGTAAAACGGCTTCGGCCGGTCAATGACAATCTGCGACAGCTGCCCGTGCAGCTCCTCGAGGACCTGCTCCGAGAAGCCCGTGCCGATGTTGCACACCGTCTCGTAGCTGTCCGACGCGGGGTTGTAGCAGGCGAGGAGGAAGGCGCCGTAGACGGATGTGCGTTTTCCGCGGCCGTGGTACGCGCCGAGGACGACCAGGTCGAGAGAGTCGCCTACGCCGGCGAGGTAGTCTTTTTTGACCTGTGCGGGAGGGTACGTATTTAGTTTGGCAAGGGACAGAGAAAAAAGAAGAAGAGAGGAGAGAAAGAAAAGAGAGAGAAAAGGGGAGGGGGTTCTTTGAAGGACGCACCTTGAGCCAGTTTCGACTCCGCTTGCTCGGCTCATACCCGCTCTCGGTCCCATCCAACATCTTGACCATCAACCCCTCACAAGACGCCCTGACACTCTCATCAAGAAACACCTGTATCTCGTCGAGCTCTTGCCCATCCATGGACGTCGCAAACGCAAATTCGCCCTCGACCGGCGAAAACGACTGGCAGAGGAGCGCGCGGCGCTCCCGCAGCGGCAGCTCAACGAGTGGCTTGCCGTTGAGGTACAGCAGGTCAAAGGCAAACACGCAGACCTTGATCTTGACGTCCTCGAGCTTGACGTCCTTTTTCTTGCGCGTCATGAGCTGCTGAAACGGCAGCACCTTCTTCTCGTTGACGTCCCAGGCTACCGTCTCGCAGTCGAGCACGAAGCTCTTGGTGTCGTTCTTGACCCACGTGTGTAGTTTGGCCAGGATATCGGGGTACTTCTTGGACAGGTCCTCCGAGTTTCGCGAAAAGATGCTGGCCACGCCGCCGGCCGCCGCCTTGGCAGCCCCGGCCGTCTCCTCGCTCAGCTCTTGCGGGGCGTCCTTGGCCACGTAATGGATTTGGGCGCGCTCGCCGTCGTACTTGTACTCGCAGGTAAAGGTCTGGCCCTCGAACCGGTCCAGGACCTCCGTGATGGCCTTGGTGGGCTTTGCCAGCATGGGCTTGAGCGGAACGCCGGGCCGCAGCTTGCACTTTTCTCTCAGGTCGGCGATGCCATGCTCGAGCACAGCCGGGATGATGGCATCATAGCTGGGCAGCTCACTGGTAAAAACATGTCAGCCACGGTAATCCTCTCTCGCCCTCTCCCCTTTTCTCTCCCTCTTTGGTTCTTGTGTGTGTGTGTGTGTTTGTATGTTTGTAGGGAGAGAGGTTTGTTTGTTGGTTGGTTGGTTGGTTTCTTGCCATGCATACATACCTGTAAACAGTCTTGAGAATAGACTCCCCCTTCTCCATCTCCGCCGTACTCGGAACCTTGCCCTTCTGCTCCGCCTCATGACAAACAATAGCCTGCGCCAACGACACAAGCACCGTCCTATCCGCGAGACCCAACCGCAGCTTGCCCTCAAGAAACCGAACAATGTACTTGGCCTCGCTCGGCCCCCCCCTGTCCTTGGTGATATCCGCCTTGGTCGTGGAGTACGCATCCGCCGCCGACAAGAGCTTCTTGATGCCGTCGACCTTCCTGCCCTGCGCGCCATTTCCCGTCACGGTCGCAATGTCCATCAGGCCCTGGTGGACGCCCCGGACCGTCAGCGGCCTCGGCTTCACCATGGTCGGCTGCCTCGACCGGCTCTTGATGGCCACGAGGCCGAGGTCGCCAATCTCCTTTTGGTCCGCCTTGATGACCTGCAGGCTGCGACCTGTCGCCTCGCCAATGGCCTTCATGATGAGGGACTCGCCGATGCCAAGCTCGATGCCTGCATAGTCGGGCGCCAGCCTGTTGATCATGAGCAGCACCGTGGGCAGCAAGTCGTCGGGGGTCAGCCGCATGACTTGTCGGAGGAACAGCGAGCAGTGCTCCATGATGACCAGTCGCTTCGACGTCATCTCAATCAGGGAGAAGGTCGAGCACAGCGCCGCGTACGGCACGGGGCTTCCCGCTTTCCAGTCGGGATATGGGTGGCTGGTCTTGGCCTTGAGCTGTGTCTGCACTTTTTGTCTGGCCTTGGCCGCAATGTTTGGCTTCTCATCGAGACCGGCGCCATCCTCTGCTTCTGAGCCCGAGTCCGACTCTGAAGCCGTTGCCTCGTCGTCGTCCTTGACTTTGTCATTGATTGAGTCTGTCGGTGTTGTCTCCTTCTTGCTCTTCTTCTTGGAGGCTGCACCTTTTTCCGGCTCGAGAGCCGCAGTGCCTTTTTTTGTTACCGGCGGTTCCCTTTTCCTCCTTTTCCTCCTTCACTTCCTTCTCTACCTTCTCGTCCCTATCGTGCCTTTCGTCCTTTTTCCTCATATCGTCGTCGTCGTCGTCGTCGTCCTCCTCCTCCTCCTCCTCCTTCTCCTCCTCAACCTTGACACCCCTCCGCCTCACCCTCTTCACCACCGGCCCCTCCTCATCCTCACTCTCGCTCTTGACCCTCACGCCCGCCTCCTCTTGTTTCGAAACCCGCCCCCGCTTCCTCGGCTTATCCTCTCCCTCGCTCTCGCCCGGATCCGTATTCTCCTTGGCACTCCCGTCTTGTGCCTCGTCGGCACTGCCCTTTTTCAACGGCACACGTTTCGTCGCAAACGCAAGCTTCGTCTGTTGTTGCGGGGGGGGGTTCTTGGAACCAAAAAACTTGCTATAGACAAAGAGGGGCCAAGTTAGTTACACCATTATTATAAAATTCTTTATCTCGGTAACTGTCCCCCCCCTTTTTTTTTCCGTCTTCTGTTTTGTTCTTTTTTTCCCCGTCTTCTGTTTTGTTCTTTTTTTCTTTCCCCGTCTTCTGTTTTGTTCTTTTTTTCTTTCCCCGTCTTCTGTTTTATTCTTCTTCATTCTTTCCTTCTCCTTCTCGGTCCTCGGGGCCCGCCTCACCCCAAAGTGCTCTGCCCCCCTCCCCTGACATACCCCAAAGTCGCCTGCTTCTTCCCCGGCGGCGCCATCATCCACCAAGCTCTCGCGCTTCCCCAGCCCGCCAAGCTGCCAAGGAGTCGACACGGATGCGCAGGGCCAGCAGTCCCGGCCACTCTCTTCGATGCCCGCGCCAAGGACACACGGGTCGGTCGTCGACGAGGAGTCAGATACAAAAGGGATGTCGTCAGAATGTGTGCTGCACCTGGGAAAGACGCTGCCATTTATTTGTTGGTGTGCAGGTTGATGTAATTCGGAGGCAGGTGCTTCGGTGGCAGCTACCTGGTAAGAAGGTGTCGGTTGGCATGACGCGCCGAGCTGATGAAAGAAGCGCGTTAATTGGTTTTCGCGACCGCGGGCCGCGCGCGAGTCACGACGCGGATTGATGGGCCGTCACGTGATGTACCATGTTCATTTGCCTTTGTACTGCCTGCCAGGGCCGTTTCGCTTGAAAGCACCGAGTGGGTGTCGACTGTCCGTCCAATTGCTCAGCACCATCTTTTCATTTACTACAACCATCCTGGATTGATGACGGCCTCGCAAATATCCCTCCGGGGGCCCTGCCGGTAGTCTCCGACGGACTCCCCCTTGCCGTCATAAGGGAGCGCATGGATATTCTTTGGTTTATGTTTTCCCCCCGGCCGTCATAAACCACGCCACGACCAGTCTGGTTCCATCCTAGATGCTCGTTTGTCCATTGAACGAGAAACACCATGCTTTATTGAAGCCTCCGATCCTCTCCAATCTCAAAGCATTATATTACAAAACGCAAAGTCCAAGGAATCATCATGTAAACATGGTGTCTTCCCTTGACCCCCACTAAAAAACATTGGCCGCATAGGGACTGTCAGGCCACGCAGGCCACGTAGGGCCATGGCAATCATACCAGGGTGCGATATGTCCATCCTGCCCTGTCCATCTCGTCCCTCGGCGCGACATGTCTCACGCAAAGTAATGGGTCTCATCGGGAGTACGGCCGCGGATGTAGCCGGGCTCCGACCCGGGCACGTAGATGTCTTCAAAGAGAATAGAGGGCTTCGGCTCCGGAACAGCCATGGCCTCGGCAATGGCAACCTCATCGTTGACGTGGTTTCGGGCCTCCCTGTCGAGCTTCTTCAGGTCGTCCTCGGTGGTCACCTTCCAGTCAAGAATCTTCTGCTTCAGTCCGGCAATGGGGTCGTTTGTCGAACGCATGCGCTGGATCTCCTCGCGGGTGCGGTACGTCGTGCCGGGGTCAGACATGGAGTGGCCACCATAGCGGTAGGTGACGTATTCGAGGACCATCGGGCCCTTGTCCGCGCCGGTCCACTCCTTTCCGTACTTGACGGCCGCCTTGACGGCCAAGACGTCCATGCCGTTGACCTTGAGGCCCGGGATGTACTGCCCACGCTTGTAGTAGTCGGTCAAGGCAGAAGAACGAGCCGCAGACGTGCCCATGCCGTACTTGTTGTCTAGTCATCGTCACAAGGCGTCAGCTCGGGAACACTCACCTCGAAAGCCGACCCTACACAAGCCACGAAAAAAACGACCCACGATGACCCAGAAAAATGTAAAAAAAAGACGTACTCTCGCAGCCGAAAAGAGCAGGCAGGTTCCACAGCTTGGCCATGTTGAAGGCCTCAAACACCTGGCCCTGGTTGCTGGCGCCATCGCCATACAGAATAATACTCGCCGTCTTGCTGTCCTTGTACTTGTGGGCAAACGCCAGACCAGCGCCAACGGGCACCTGCGCACCGACGATGCCGTTGCCGCCGTAGAAGCCCCTCGTGAACATGTGCATGGACCCGCCCTTGCCGTAGGCGATGCCCTCGCGCCGACCGAGAAGCTCGCCAATGATGGATCGCACGGTGCCGCCGCGCATCAGGGCAAAGCCGTGGCACCGGTAGGCCGTGATGACATCGTCCGCCTTGGTGATGGCGTGCTCGATGCCCACAGCAACGGCCTCCTGCCCGGTAGACAGGTGGCAGAAGCCGCGGATCTTCTTCTCCTTGTACAGGCGATCGGCCGCCATTTCCATCTGTCGGATGACGACCAGGTCCGAGTACATCTGCCTGAGTTGCTTCTTCGTCACCTCGATGGTGTAGGACGGCGGGTCCACTTCGTACGTCTCGAAGCTCTCGTCGCTCAGCGTGACCCTGAAGGGCTCGTCGTCGGACTAGAAGCGGGACAGAGGAATGGTTAGCAATTGTGTCGGGGCCGTTGTCCCTCCGGGGGCCCTGCCGGGGGCCGCCTGCGGCGAGCTCCCGCCTCCGGCGGACTTCTGCCATTGTAAAAGACGAGTAGAAAGAATCCCTGGTCTCTGATTTCCCTCCGGGGGCCCCGCCGGGGGCCGCCTGCGGCGAGCTCCCGCCTCCGGCGGACTTCTGCCATTGTAAAAGACGAGTAGAAAGAATCCCTGGTCCCTGATTTCCCCCGGGGGCCCTGCCGGGGGCCGCACCCCCCACCCAGGATACCCAACAAGGGCGGCAAAAAAAAAAAAAAAAAAAAAAAAAACCCCCAAAAAAAAACCCTTTTTCTTCAACAAAAAAAACAAAAAAAAAACAAAAAAAAAACCCACCTCAGGAACCCCATTCTGCAAACTCGCAGACGCCGCATCCGTAGTAACAAATCGCCTCCCGACAACGGCACAGCCCGAACCCCAACCTCGACCCCGAACCCGCGGCAGAGGCACCCTGGGAACCCGGAGCGCCCGGGAGAACATGACGCAGAATGATGTGGTGACGGGCTCTTATCTGGTGCGCAAACAATAAAGTCGAGTCGAATCAAGTCGAGCCGAGCCGGGTCGAGTCGAGTCGCGGTGGTGGACGAGGACGACGAGCGCGACGAGGAAATAAAATGGTCCAGAGGAGGAGGAAGAAAAAATGTACAGCAATGGCTTGGCATGGGCCAACCAAGGAGCTCCCCGATATTTTAGCTGCGTCTTGAGCCGTTGAGCTCGTTCGTCTCCTCTGTTGGACAGCGCTAAGCCCAAAGGGTGGCTTGCTCCCTGCTCACGTGATACAGCGAGCGACAGGAGCGATGTCGCACTTTGGGTAGGCGCTGACATTTTGCCCCGTCTTTTTTTTATGGCGGCGCTACGAGCATCAACTGCCTAGTACTAGGTAGGTAGTACCTAATGAACGATAAACAAGAGACACAGTCAATTGCGTCTGGATTTCACACCACCATTATGCTGACATGGATACACATGTAAAGCCAGGCTTCCCCTCCAAATGCATGCCCTCTTCATCGTTCCCGACTCCCACAAAACATGTCCGCCCGTCTCACCTCAGAAGCTGCCATATCCATATCGTAGTAATGCAAATTTGCTCCAAACCAAGCGAAAGCTATGCACGTATCAAAATAAATGCAGCAACGCAAACGCCTTTTGCACCATGCTTTGCCACAAATCCCCGCCAGAAATTCCATCATCTGTGTGCTGACGGTTTTTTTCTTGGGAAAAGAAAAAAAAAAAAAAAAAAGGAACATGTAGACATCATGTATAGCATGCGTCCTTTCGGGCCCTGGTGGGTGCGTGTCGAGATGGCCTTTCTCGTCTTGACCTTCTTGACAGTGTTGCCATCCTCCAGAAACATCAAGCACGACATCACAACTCAGTTCCTGTGGTGGAAAAAGGCCTCGTCCTTGCTTTGTGGCGGGGCCATCGACGGACCGCCAGCTGCTGTTGCTGCTGCCGCGTCCTGCATGTCGATGTCCTGAGCTTCACGGCCTGCGCCACCATTCCCTGCTTCGCTGGTTCGATAATGCACCGTCGTGGCGCTCAAGGGCCGCTGGAGATTTTCCCGCAGCTCGCATTCCCTGAGCGAAAGCGGGCGGTCATGGAGAGACTCTTCAGGTGGTGAAAACGACCACACCTGTACATTTTTGCATGAGCAGACATTCCAACCAAGCGAGAAGAAGAACAGAAAAGAAGAGGGAGTGTGTCTGTGTGAGAGACGTACCTCCATGACTGTGCGGCCTTGTCTGAGAGCAAGTGCTACACACTTTTCTTCCTCAAAAGCAACGCGCCACACTGCTTCCCCTTGCGCTATGAGTTCTCGGACAAGGTGGCCAGTCTTGAGGTCCCATATCTTGACACGGCCGTCACTACCGCCGCTGACAACCCTCGTGTCGTCAAACTGCAAGCTCGTCACACTATTATCATGGGCTGCAAGACGGTGAATCGGGCACATTCTTTCCAAGGACCAAACCCGCACCGATCCGTCGGATCCGCCAGTGACCAAAGTATCGCCTCGCATTTGCAGCTGCCCGACAAGTGAAGTGTGTCCTTGCAAGATTGCGAGACACTCACTGTTTTTATCCCCATCCCACCCGTCAGCAGTCGTCAACCGAGGGGAAACAGGCCAGCGACTCACCCGGATTTTGGGTCCCAGACCCTGACGTTGGTATCCAGGCTGCCCGTGACCACCCTCTTTCCATCAAAAGCAATGGCGTAGATCTGGCTAAAGTGACCCTGCAACGTCTGCAGACATCGTCCCTCGGAAATGCTCCACACTCTGGCAAACGTGTCGTAGCTTCCTGATACGACAATGTCACCCTTGACCTCCAAGCACCGCACGCTTGACTGATGTCCGACGAGCACGTTACGGCAGAGACCTGTCCTGATGTCCCAGATCCGCAACGTTGTGTCCCGAGAGCCAGAAATGGCCGTGTTGGAGTCGGCCATCTTGAGGCATCTCACCGTGGAGCTGTGGCCACGCAGGGTGTGGAGGCAAGCGCTGTGGCAGGAGACGGATCATCAGCAAGGAGGACCGAAAAGGAGAAGACAGCCACAAATGGGACATACCCCGTCTTGAGATCCCACACGCGGACATCCCGGTCACAGCCGCCGCTCACCATGCTGTCCTCCCATGGCACCATGGCCCACACGCCCATGACATGCCCTTGCAGCGTGCGTTGACTATCCCCATTGGTGTCAAAGACGTGGATCTTGGCATTATCCAGAGCCACAATGATGTACCTGGGCGTCAGATGCAGGCTGGTCACAACACCGCCTTCCTGTGTAATGTTTCTGTGGACGCTGGTACCGCCCGATCGCCAGGCGGCCTCGACCAAATATCGTTGCTTGAAGTGAGACTTGTACGTCCGGAATCCGGGTCGGCCGCCTGCGCCATCAAAGGTGCGCGGGCCGAGATCATGACCTGAAAAGGGGTGTGAGCCAGGAAAACTGCTGCTCGTCACCATGTCATAATCGGCATCGGTCAAAGGAGGCGCCGCAGATTGCATCGGCAAGGGCGGACGAGACGCCATTGTATCTGAAAATCTTCGCCCATAGTCGTGTTTGGCGCAGAGATTCTTCCACGTCATGTCGTCGCTGAGAAGGTCACGCCATCTCTTGGACACTTGCGATGCTCGAGCCAGTACTTTGGGGTCGTCGATAAAGGACAAGATCTGTCGAGCAAACGGGGAAGAATTAGTTTTCCTGCCACGGCAAACATGGCAAAGCACCAGGCCGAGCAGCAGCAAGGTTCGCGGCACCGCCAAGACGGGAGAATAGCGGGTGGCATCTTCATGTACAGGGGGGCTTACCCTCAAGCACAACTCGTCGGGCAGGCTCGTAAAGGGATCCTTCTTCAAAAGCGGACTGACGAATTGGTGAACAAAGCTGAGCTGCTGGCTGGTACACAAGTTGAGCAAATCCGCCAGGACTCGCGTGCGCTGAGGACCCGAGCAATTCTTAAAGTGCTGCCGGACTTTGGCCAAGAAAAAGTCCTCATCGCAGGCAGCATCGCTCCAGTCGGGCTGACAGTGGGCAGGACCAGGCGACGCGGCCGGGGTCGGAGGCGGTGGTGGCGAGCCCGTCAACTGCTGATCAAAATCTGCCGCGGGCGTGGGTATGCTGGGTGTCGGTGGCCCTCTGATCTGGCGGATGTGCCGTTGTTGAGGCAGCTTGTCCGGCCTCGGGTTGGTCAACAAGGATGACGCATTGCCCGTCGTGCTGAGCGCGAGGTCCTCGGCCAAGATGCTTCCTCTCCGCCCCGAGAAGCCAAAGGGTCGGTTATGGCCATCCATAGGACCCCGGACGAGATGCAGCCAGGCTCTGTGTCGAGAGAAGGTTGGATGAAAAGAAATGGGTTCCAAGTTCGGGGGACGTCTCCCAGTGTCAAGAAGCGAGGAGGTGTCGACCGGGGGGTTGCGCGCGATGAGGGAAGGTTCAAGGGCGAATCTGGAGTTGGCTTCGGCCCCCGGAAAAAGAAAAGAGCAAAAAGGGGAAAAAGGAGAAGGAGAAGAGAAGGAGAAGGAGAAAGAGGGGGAAGAAAGAGGCCGGACTACCTTGGCCTAGCACGAATCATGTCAGCTCCTGCAATAAATAGGATCGAGCATGTACGAGTGCGATGCCTGTGAAAGGGAGACTGCGTGTAAGAACCATGAAGACGTAAAGTTTGGGAGAAGCAAGTCCTGTCGGTCGTGTGTTTCGGTTGTGTCTGCAGGTGGTGGTCCGGGTCTGGGCTGGCGGGAAATGGAAAGGACGGTGGTGCAGGTGCAGGGGTGACGGTGACGGTGACGGCGCAGGCAGCGGGTGACGGTGGACGACGGTGGACGACGGTGGACGACAGTGGACGACAGTGGACGACAGTGGGTGTCGGTGGGTGTCGGCGGGGGGCGACAGCGGGCGGCGGTGGGTGACAGTGGGGGGCGACAGTGGGCGACAGTGGGCGACGGTGGGCGACGGTGGAGATCTGGTGGTTCCCCCCAGAGGGCTCCGGCTGTCCGCCCGTCTTCTTCAGCGGGCATCCCCTGCTGAGGAGCTCCTGGCTTGGGCAATCGGGGTCCCCCAGTCGGGGCCGACCGAGGCGGAAGGGTCAACCTGTTCGCCGCTCGACGCTGGTTCCCGTCCACGGCATGGAAGCAGAACACGGCAAGGGCACGATGCATTGTCAGGCACACGGCAGCACATACCGTCCTGCCTACGAAGGGCTCGACGGGAGAGGA
>AFQZ01000225.1:0-59855 GCA_000222935.2 Aciculosporium take MAFF-241224 | reverse complement strand
AAAACCTACTTAGTATAAGTCTTTTACTACTTAAAGAAAAATATAATATTTATACCTATTATTTTTATATTACCTTCCCTATTTTAAAATATAGCTAAAGAGAATCTGGTTAGTATATAATATTAAGCTTTTAAGTATTCTTTTATTTTATAAGATTTAAAATTAAGAGTAATGCTTTATAACCTCTTTATTACTTAAAAGTAGTTTATATAAGAAATATTATATTCTATATAGTAGTCCTATATTTTCTTATTTAAAGCTATATATAGTTTAAATAGTTTAATAAATTTTACTTAATAATATTCTCCTACTAAAACTAGCTTTTATTTAAAGTAAATAAAAAAATTATTAAATTTTTCTTTAGGTTATTATTTAATCTAATTTAGTTTAATAATAATATGCTTTTCTTAATAAAAATCTAGAAATAAGGTATTAAAATATACTAAAAACTCCTTTAAAGTATAATTAATAAATTTTCTTACTTTAAAAAAGGGTAAAACCTAAGCCTAAACCTAATTTAATAAGTATTAGTAAATAAAATACTACTTATTTTAATTATTTCTAATAAAAACACTATTTGCCTTAAGTTTATAAGCTAAAAGGCTTCTTTATATTAGATATTTAATTTAGTTTTTCTTATAAAGGGTACTTATATTAATAGGTTTTCTCTTTAGTTTTACCTTTATTAAGGCTACTTACTGTCTACTTATGCCTAAGGTGCCTATATTAGTATTATAAGATATAGCTAAAGTAAATACTATTTATAGCTATTATTTTAGCTTAGTAATTTTATTTACTATATTCTTATTTATTATTTCCTATACTATTACTATACTTTAAAGGTATAGTAGCTCTTATATAGTTTTAGTCTTAGCTAGGTTAGCTATAGTATTAGGTTATAATATATCTATTATTATTCTATTTGTTATAAGTATAACCTTTATATTATATTTATTAAGGTTTCTAGAGTAAATTATAAAAGAATAAATAATATATATTATAATATTACTAAAATATAACTATAAAGCTAGTAACTTAAATAAGAATATTATTTATAAAGAAAAAGAAAAGGAAAAGATTTATTTAATTCTAGTAACCCTACCTTTATAGTTATATATATAACTAGGGCCTAAACTGCTTATATATTACTTATATAAAGCTGTTAGCTTTCCGGCTGTGTAGATCCGAGCTTTGAGCTCGAATCCATCACACTTATAATCTTTTTATTACTACCTAAGTTTAATAACTAAAATCTAATAATGTTTTAAGGCTTAATAAAAGACTTTAATAGTAAATTAATAATTAAGACTATAGACTTTAATATATATTTCTTTTAATAAAAAACGCTACTCTTTATGTTTTTATTAATAGTTTTTTTGTAAATAATAAAGACCTTAGCTTATAGCTTAGTTATATAATTATTCTTAGTAATAAGGAAAAGAATATTAATACCTCTGAATTTACCCTTAGAGGAAATATTATAATATATAGTTTAACTAAGTTTAAAAGAGTTATAAGAAGTGCTTTAGCTTTTAAGCTATATAGAATAGTTTAAGGTATTAATATTACTTATATAATAAGCACTACTCTAGATATTATTACTAACTAACTAAATAAGCTAAAAATCCTAATAATAATATGCACTAACTCTTTCTTATTATATAAATATATTATTAAGCTAGGAATAATAAAGAAAAAGAGGCTAATAATTAATATTATAGCTTTAAGGTAGTTATATAAGAGAAGGAAAGTAGCTAAGATATAATGGATTAATAATAATAATAATCCTATAAATATAATAATAAAAGTTTTACTAAATAAAGCTCTTAAGACCTTTATAATAAAAAATAAAGTCTAAATCTATATAAAAGAATGGGTTAAAAGACCTGTTATAAGAATTGCTATAAGAGCCGCTACTAGAGCGACTAAAGATTAGGAAAGTCCTAATTCCTTACTAAATTTAATAGCAAATTAAGCGCCTAGTAAAGAGTTTAATTTTAATAAATTTAAACGCGATTATAAGTGCCTAATTTGGTAGGATTAAACGCGGGAATTATACTCTTTAGCCCTTATAACTCTTTAGCCCTGTAACTATTTAGCCTAGACTAATAAAAGTTATTTATTTAAAGAATGTTTTTCGCTTTATTACTTATTTATTAATATCTGATTATTAGGGCGTTTTATGCATTTTTTTAAAGCAATTTCTCTTCTTTAATAAAAAGAGAATTTATAAGTATTAAAATTGCTTATATAAAGAATAAAAGGGATATACTATATTAACTAGAAATTATAGGTTACATATAGAATACACACACTCTAATTAGCTGGATTATAGGTTATATAACCTAGGGCTATACTATAGTTATAACACTATACCTCTGCATTATAGCCTACTTCTCTCTCTATTAAAACATATATAAATTAATTATTAGACTTTACCCCCCCCCTACATTTATGCTACAGCATACTTGTAACCTGCGCGTTACTAACATATACTATAACTATAAGCCTAGGGTAAAATACTATACTATACTACATCTAAGGGTCCAAAAACTATAAATACTATATTATATGCAAAGCTCTAATATTAATAATAACAATATATATACAGCTAGGGCACAGCTTGTCTTAGTAGGTCCTCTTGCCTTAAGGTCTTATTTTGCAGCTCTCCTAACAGAACTATTTTTATAATTATATAACTAATAGTCTATACTTTATAAATATTTTATTACTATAAATTAAATTTTATAATAATAAAAGTAAAAATTATAAGAATTTTTACTTAAGAAAAGATAAAGAAAAGTTAAGATTAAATTTATTATAATATAAATTGTAAATAATTATATCTTAATACGGTTTTTTATTTAAATTTTACGTAACCCATATATTAACTTAACAGACGCGTGTAGTAGATACCGTAGGAGACGCGCACCGTCTCCTACAAGACCAGGCGCAAACACCGAGACAAGTCCAACTACTCGTACCGTTCACTTCGGAGACGATTTATAGCCATTCACTGTATTCATCAGCATCATCATGTCGGGCGCTGTGGTAACAGGACTACCCTCACTTTTGTCCCGAGCTTAGAACGCCTCTAACTTGTGCAAACAGGATCGCGAGGCAGTATTTCCCACTCGGCAATCGCTGGGCATCATGAAAGCCAAGCTCAAAGGAGCCGAAACTGGACATGGTTTGCTCAAGAGAAAGAGTGAAGCACTGACAAAGTATTAGGCCTCCACGCTCCTCACAGCTGTTGACATTCGAGCTGACTAGTTTGAATCTTATTCTCAGGCGCTTTCGAGGTACCCAAGCTCTCTTAGTTGGCCAAGTTGTAATCGCGCTTACATAGCCCTCCATCAGAAATAACCAGACGGATTGACGAAGCGAAGCGAAAAATGGGCCGAGTAATGCAAATAGCAGCCTTTTCCTTGGCCGAGGTGACGTATGCTGTGGGCGGTGACATCGGATATCAAGTCCAGGAATCAGCCAAATCTGCGCGTTTCCGAATTCGAACAAAACAAGACAACGTATCAGGAGTGCTTCTCCCTGCCTTTGCAAGCTACATGGCCGAAGGAAGCAACGACTTTGGCCTCACCGGACTAGGTAAAGGTGGTCAACAGGTACAACGCTGCCGAGAAACATATGCCCGAGCCGTTGAAGCTCTCGTAGAGTTGGCCAGTCTCCAGACGGCCTTTATCATCTTGGATGAGGTTATCAAGGTTGTCAATAGACGAGGTGAACATGCACGACTGGCCCTTCAGAACGCATCAACCCCCTTCCGACTTGAGATTAACCTCGAAATAGTCAACGCGATCGAACATGTAATCATTCCGCGTACGGAAAACACTATCAAGTACATCAACTCTGAACTGGATGAGCTTGATAGAGAGGAGTTTTACAGATTGAAGAAAGTGGGTTTGATTGTTACGCTCGCCTTGCTCATATCGAACACGACTAAATGACTGAAAACAGGTAGCGAATAAGAAGCAGCGGGATACCGCAGCTGCGGATGCAGAGATGAAGGCAAGGCGAGGAGAATTGCGTCAAGATGGAGCGGACACAAGCAATGACAAACCGGCAACTACGTCAGCCGATATTCTCGCCGGTGAGGAGGAAGACGACGTTATTTTTTAATAAAGGAGAGAAACGACCAGGCAATAGAACGGTTTTCGCCGAGTCGGTAAATAACTGGAAAGTATACATGAAATGATTGTTTTAGGAGCAAGGCTACTACTGTCTTTGATATGAAACTTTCAGAGTACTTTCCCCCAGCTTCATGCCTGACGTGCTCTCTCTTGCTGCGATAGCGCCTTGTTCATCATCATACTCCACAAATGCTAAACCTCGGCGACCGGGAACAAATCGGATTTCACGGAAGCCTTCAAATCTGCTATAAATTGCCCCCAGTGCATCGGCATCGTATTCCTCGGGGATTTGTTGAAGGAAAAGTATCTTGTTTGGTGGTAGATACTCATCTGGCACTACTTGAGAGGCCACGGGGCCTGTTGGTTTAAGGCCAGTGGGCTTCGATAGCTTGTTGGGTCTGCTACTCGTCGCTTGCCCGTGACCTTTCTTGGATCGCCGCTCATTGTCCGCTGCTTCCATAGCAAGGCGTTTTTCTGCATGTGTTGGTTGTTGGTTAGAAGGCGGCGAAACACATAAAGCCTGCCAACGAATACAAAGGTATGAAGGAACACAAACCTTTTTCAGCAAGTCGATTTCTTTTATGAGATGCGTATTCTTCAGACGAGCAATTCATCTCGATCGATTTATCGCTTCTAGTTTTTGCCAGAGATAATCTCATGGGCTTGTCAAATAACGCGAAACCTTGTAATTCATCAATGGCAGCTGTCGCACTTGTAGGATCATCGAAGACGATAAAGGCCTGGCCCTTGGCCCTCAGGTTTTTTTTCGCAACAATGTCGACAATGGTACCAAACTCAGAGAAGAGTGTTTTAAGTGTTTCGGACAATTGCTGTATCTTCACCCTCTCTTCGAGGTTTTGCACATATACACTACATCTCTGTTAGCTTTGTTCTGCTCGGCGTGTCAGAGTGCAATGACACGCACGTGCAGATCGGTGAGTTTGAGGCCATCGTCGTCTCTGTAGGAATGGGAAAACGGTATTCAGCTTGTGACCTGTCTGAAAGAGCTAGATCATGGCATGAATGGAGGGAGTGGAGGCTGAAATAGGACTCAATAGTTGAGGTTCAATAGAGGTCAATTTGTTGGTTGTTGATGCTAAGCTAAAATTATCTATTAACACATGAATTCATTAAGTATCTCAATCCATTTTTTCACGTGATCACATCCTTCCCTTAACAAGGCACAGTGTCACGATTGATGGTCTACTAGTGGAGTAAAGGCTATAGTAATGCATATACGATGTAATATAACTATAAGTAGGGTATACAATATAAAAGTTATATTTACTAGCCTTTTCATTTTTATATAAGGCCTATTCCTTTATATATATATATACTACTAGGGCATATCTTACCTTAGTAGGTTTACCTAATTTTAATTAATTTATAAAAATTTTTCCACTAGTAAATTACCTTAAGAAGTAGGATTAAATAGTAACCTTAAAGCTAAAACTAAAAGTAGTACTTACCTTAAACCTAAAGTTAAATATACTATTAAACCCTTTTAAAGATTAAAATAACATAAATATTAATATAGTACTTTTAGTTAAAGAAATATACTATTACGTAATAGATGTGTCACGTAGTTAGTTAGATTAACCCTAAAGCTAGTTATAATTGTTCATTATATAAAAGTTATTAAAACACACCTATATAAACTATTCTTAAGTTATATAATTAAGTGTATTATATAAATTAGTTAATTTCTACTAGCTATATAATAAACCTATTATTTATATATAAAGATTTATTATTATAGATTATATTATACTAAGTACCCCTCCCTTAATTATCCTACTTATTCCCCTAAATCTATTAAAGCTAGTATTAATGAATACAAATAAAACCTTTGTTTATTAAAAGTATTCTTAAGATATATAAAAAAAAATTTAGTTTATAAAGTATTTTTTTATATTAAGCTAGTTATACTTAGTTTGCTAGAATTATTACTAAATAGTAGTAAATAACTAAATTAAAACTGTTGGCTTCACAGGGTACGATATGCTACAGCAATAACATGGGAGGGTAACAAAGGTCTAATTTCTATTATAATTAATTTATGTCTAAAGGGAAAAGAGGGGGATAATACAGAAGTATAGTATTATAGCTATAGTACTGCCCTAGGTTATATAATATAGTAATTCAGCTAATTAAGGCATGTGTATTATGTATATAACCTATAATTTCTAGTTATTATTATATATCCCTTTTATTCTCTAGATAAGTAATTTTAATACTTACAAATTCTTTCTTTATTAAAAAAGAGAAATTACTCTAAATACGTAAAAAATGCGTAAAAATTAACAAATAAGCAAAAATTAATAACGCTGTAATATATAAGAAATATTACCTAAATGAATAACTTTTATTAGTTTAGAGTATTTATAAGTAGAGCAAAAGAGTGTAATTCCTGCCTTAAAGCCCCTTAAATTAATTATGCTTAAATTTATCAAATTTAAAATCTTTATTATACGCTTAAGTAGCTCTAGCTTTAATGCCTAACACTAGTCTTTTTACCTAACCTATTACGGGATAATTCGCGATGTCGGATCCCACCTATATAGGACGGATTTGTCATATAGCTAGTAAGACTTAATAATAATAATAACAACCTTTATAGAATGCACTTAACTATATAACTTAATAGTAGTATATATAGGTGCATTTAATAACCCATTTATAATAATATTAATAATAGCTTTATAGTTACTTCTAACTAACTATATAATAATACTACTATATAATAACTAGTAGTAATTACTTATATTCTTTATATAAGGTTTTAACTAAAAATTAAGGACTTATTACTTTTAGTTAATAAGATATACTAAGTTAAATTATTAAATTACTAGGTTCTAACTAGTAAGGCTATAATAATTAAAGAGTTAGAGTTATTATTATTAATAAGCAAGGTAGTATACTAAAATATTAAATTTACTACCTATAATAAGGCTATAAGCTAAAAGATAAAAAGGATTTAATAAAACTTATATTTAAATTAATAAGTTAGTACTAAGAATTAAATAACTACTAACTATATACTATAATTATTACTAAGGGAGAGCTTTATTATGTTTATAATTTTTATAAATACCTTAAGTAGAATTCTAACTCTTTTAATTTTAAAAAAAGACTAATAACTATTAATAATAAAATTAAGAATCTTACTTACTTAAGAAGTTATAAATTTTATAAAAAAAAGATTTATTAAACTATAAAACTACTATAATTAGTTAACTTAGCTCCTATATATTCCTTATACTTTAGGGAAAAACTAATTTTAATGTAATAAATACTAAAAAAGGCTAAGAAAAAAGGGCTTTTTAAATTATTAGTAACTAAACCTAAGGTAATATTATTAAGAATTAAAACCACCCTACTTAGGACTATATCTCTTATAGAACTAGAAACTTTAATTATAATAATACTTCTTAAAAAGCTAAAAACCTTGCTTATTATCATACTTATTAAAGAACTAAAGGCTTTTTAACTTATAAAGCTATTAAGTATTAAAAGCACCCTTTTAACTATAGTTTCTAGTCCTAATTTAAATAATAACTCTAAGGAGACCTTAGAAGGTAATAAAATATAAAAAACAGCTTTATTTAGCAGGAAATAATAGAAATAACTAGCTATTATTATACTATTTATATTACTACTAAAGTAGACTTTAGTATTAAGTAAAAAATCCTTAAAAAGCAATAAGTTAGTTTACTATAAGTCTTTTACCTACCTAGACTTTTAGAATAATAAAAACTATAAAAAAATAAAGAACCTTATTATATTAATATATATAAAAAGGTTTACTATATCTAAAGATTTAACTAACCTAAATAAGATAATAAATAAGACTATATAAGGAGTAAAAGGTCCTTTAATAATAAAGAATCTTATTATACCTAAAAGAGAGAAAAAGTAGTTAGCTAAAAGATTATAATCTTTTAAGGACTTATAACTCCTTAAAACTAGTAAGGGGAAATAAGTATATTAAGATTTAATAAATACTAAGGAACTATTTAATACTATAATAGGGTATAAGCTAAAACCTAAAACTAAGAATACTATTAGTAAAACCTTAGCTTATAAAATCCTATAAAGTATTAAAAAAGTAGCTAAAATATAAAAAAAAGTATATAAAGTAATAAGAGTAATATAAAAGTTATAAAAATAAATTAAAAAAAACCTTACTTATTTTATAAAAACTAACTTCTAATAATAAATAATAAAAACCTAAGATAATATCTTAAATACTTTAGTTAGCCTTATTTTATAAATAAGAAAGTTAAACTAAATTATAATAGCCTTTATAAACTAAATATAAGCAGGTTACTAGAACTCGTAATTAAATATAGTACTAATTATATAGGAACCATTTAAACTAATAGTAATAAAAGCTAATATAACTTAGTAACTAAACCCTTAGTAAACTAAACCTACCTTACTAGAGTAAATTAGCTAAAATTCTAGTTAGTAAAGGGGTAAAATAATAATTATAATACCTAAGCTAATAAGGTCTTAAAATTACCTAATTAAGATAAGTAACTTAAGAGAAGCTATAGGGTTTATATAAGGTTATACTAGTACTAATAAATTACACTAACTAGAAGTAATAGATCTCTTATTATATAATTAGAATTTAGCAATAGAGACAAAACCAAGAGAAAAAAACACCGCGGATATAACGCAGTATTACGCCTAAAACGGAAAAGAAGCACGGAATTAAATTCCTTATTATTAATTACCCCCCCTAGTAATAGCATATTATATAAGGAAAGTAAGCAGTATAAGGGGCATAATAATTAATAAATTTTTATATAAATCCATAACTAATAAAAAATAGGGTACTACCTAGGAAAAAATGCAGCTTTAAGGAGAGAATTCTAAAGTAATAATAATATAAAAAAAACTAAAGAATAAAATAAAATTACTAAAGGAATTAATAATAAAAGTTATTTTAAAGGTAAAAATAATAAAAGTATAGGCTTTTATTAGAACTATTATATAAATTACTATAAATATAAAAGGGAAGATAGCTTAAATAAGAACTAGTATAAAAGGCCTATAGGCTTTAATTATAAAGGTAGTTAATAGTAAGGTAGAAACTATAGTTAAGAAGGTAGTTAAGAAGGTAATAAAGGCTATTCCTAGGACTAAATTAGCAGTTAAGGGGACTTAGGTAATTATTATAGCTTATAGAGTTATAAGGCAGAAGATAATAATCCCTCTAGCCTAAATAGAGGGTATAGTAATACTAGCCTATTATTACTAAAAAGCAATAGTAAAGGGAAATACTATTAGTAAGGTAGTTAAAAACAAATTACTAAGGGAGATTATAAAGGCAGTAAATAGTGCTATTAGTATAAAGAAGGTAGTAATAGCATGCTAACTATAAAGTAAAGACATAGTTATTATGTTTACTAAAGCAGGGAGAAAATAGAAGGAAAACACGGCTTAGGTAAGAGTTGCCTTTAGACCTAAGGGAAAAGTAAATAGAAAGATGTTTAGTATAATTATTAAGGGATTCCTAATATAATTAATAAACTATATTATAATTAAGGATATAAGGAAGAATATTAAAAAGGAAAATAGTTTAAACATAGTAAAGATAATAGTATAAAAGCTAAAGGGATTAGTAATAAGAGCACTACTAGTAGTTAGTATTAAAGGTACTAAGGCAGTAAACTACCTATGCTATAGGGGAATAGTATACTAAGCAGAGATTTTTAATATTAAGCTATATAATAAAATAATCCACCTAAAGTAATATTATAACTACTATAAGATTAGGTATATTACTAGGTATTATAAGGAGGAAGCAAGATATAGCAGATATGCTACTAAAAAATACTCTAAGAAAAAAAGAACTTACCTAATATTAACAGGCAAGATATAGGAAAAATACCTAAATTATATGGGAGTATACCTAGTATAGTCTTGGCTATGCTTAGTAAGTAATAATAAATAGCAGCAGGCTAGGGAGGCTTATGCTATAAGACTGCTATTCTTCTACGGCTATTAGCTAGAGGTTATAATAGCTACTATAGGTAAGGGTTATTATAGAGAGAAGACTAAGGGACTAATAAAGAGGCAGCTAAGAGGAAGGAGCATATAACTAAAGGGCCCTTTTACAAGATAAACCTATAAGCTATAATTAAAATAATAAAGACTGGCAGAGGAAGGCATAATACTAGCCTTTTTATAACTAATAAAAGGGCAAAATAACACTAGAGCCAGCCCAACCAGGGTGCTCTAAAGCATATAATAAAGTATATAATTAAGGTTATATACTAAAATATATAGAAGAAAAGCAATTTAGTATATCTAGCGTTAGGGCATAATGTTAGCCCTAAGGTAATAGCTATTTAGGAACTAGGAGGTTATAATAGTATACTACTAAATCTATCTTAAGGGCACTATATATTAGTAATATATAGTAAAAGAATAGTAATTTATATATATTAAAAGGTTAAGACAGGACTTTAAACTATAAGAAAGAGGGAGAATTAGTATAGTATTAAGCTATATAAAGTAAAAGTATATAACATCTACTCCCTAGCTTATAAAAGGGAGTAGCAGATGCCTTTATAATACTTTGCTAATACCTAGGTAAAGGGCTAAAGTATATTTATAGGGGACTTTAACTAACACCACCCCTTATAGAACAGATTTAGCTAAACCTCTTAAGGATATAATAAGATATTAGAATTTATAACAAGGTAGTAACTTAGCCTAGCTATACTATTTAGAGAAGTAATAAGGAGAGAATATAGTAATAGGGATAGTACTATTAACCATACATAGACTACTTATAATATTAGTATTAAATTTATTAGGCTAGTAGAAATCGCCAGATCTAACTATATACCTTAGCTTATTAGCATTAAAATAAGCAAGGAATTAAGCAACAGCCTAGGGTTAGTCTAGGGTTAAAGGATAGCAAATAAGAACCTTATTATAGCAAAGGCTTTAAACAGGCTTAGAAAGAAGGGGTTAGAGCTCCTGCTATATAACTAACAGGAAATTAATAACTATATGTAATAGCTTACCTAATAACTTATAGAGATAGCTAATATAACAGCACCTAAATAACCTTAAAGGCATAGTAAACCATAGCCTTAGTAGAATAAAAGAGTAAAGAATATAATAGTAAAGGCAAGATATACTAATAAGTAGTAGCAGTATTAATAAAAATAGGAATTATAGCAGGCCTTAATAAAAGCTATAGGAAAACAGGATTATATAATCTTAAAGAAAAAGAAAAATAATTAGTAATAAGTAGTTAGTAAGTTATTTAGATTTAAAGAGAGCCTCTAGACCTTAGAGTGCTAAGCCTAGCTATAAAGTGGACTTTCTCCTAAGATATAATAGGTCTTACTACTAACTTAGCTAGAAGATAATAACAAGGAGGAGATAGTAAAGGTTATATATAAGGGTAAGGCAAAGGCATTTATAGAGAGGTTCTTTCCTTTATCCGTGGCTAGGGCTCTAGGTTTAAAGATAAAGGCAGAAATAAGATACTATAGTAATAATTAAGTAGTTCCTATGTTTATAAAGGAGGAAATTAAAGAGGTTATAAAAAATATAGTAAGTTAGAAAGCCTTAGGGCTGGATAAGCTGCTAATAGGTTTTCTTAAGCTATATAAAGCAGCTTTAATTTTATGTTTAACATGCCTTATAAATACATACTATGGTTTAAAACACTATCTAGCTACCTTCTAGTAAGTAAAGGTAGTAGTTTTATATAAACCTAGGAAGACCCCTAAGGAGTTAAGCAGACCAGGGGGATAAAGGCTAATATTACTATTAAATACAATAGGAAAAGTAATTAAGAGAGCTATTATAAGGAGGATTACTACTATAGCAGAGGAAGGCTATATACTATTAAATATATAAATAGGCAATAGGGCTAGTAGGTTAATAGAGATAGTACTAAGCATACTAAAAGAGGTAGTAAGAATAGTATAGTACTACTAAGGAATAGCATTATTACTATAGCTAGATATTACTAGGGCATTTAATACTATTAGCTATAAATAATTAATCTGCACTATAAAGGAGTTAGGACTACTAGGGTAAATAACTAGATAGGTATAGGGCTTTATATTAAGAAGAAGAGTATAATTAGCATTTAATAAACATATTACTAAGGAAATCTAAGTTACTACAGGGGTTCTGTAAGGGTTACTAGTATCTCCTATCCTCTTTCTGCTTTATATTATACTATTATATTAAAGACTAGTAGTAGCAGAATTAATATTAATATTAGGGTTCTTAGATAATATAAATATTATAATATATAGAAAAACAGTAGAGAAGACTAAAGTATAACTAGAAAGAGCCTAAAGAATATATAAGAAGTAGTTAAAGGAGTATAGGCTAAGGTTTAACCTAGGAAAGAGCAAGCTAATGCACTTTATAAGAAAGAGGTAGGCAATTATAATAATAATCTAACTTAGAAGAACAATAATATAACCGATATAATTAATATGATTCCTAGGGGGTTTAGATTTACTAGAAGCTTTATTAGTTAACCTATATAGAAAAGGTTAATGCTAAATTATTATAGTAGAAGTTAGTACTTATAGCACTGGCTGTGTCTACGTAGGGATGCTAACTAAAGTGTATAAGATCCCTTTATATATAGGTAATAAGAAGCATAATAGCCCATAGAGCTAGGATATACTATATTTATAGCAAGTTAAAAGGGGTAATATAGGGGGTAGTAAAGACATTTATAAGGGAATAAAATAAATACTTAAGGCGGGTTATAGGAGTATATAAGGCAATGCTAGTAATACTCTTAAAGACAAAAGCAGCAGTGCTGCTAGTAGATTTATACCTTAATTATATTAAGCAATAATTCCACTAAAAACTTAAGAATAGTAATATAGGCAAGAAGATATAACAGGCATATAATTTAATAGTATTATAGCTACAATGCTAAGGAAGAGGCCGCTAATGTAATTACTATAAGGCGTTTCCTAATACCCCCCCCCCCCTCCCTAGTAGCCTTATAGCTAAATAGGAATTAAAAAGGGAGTAAAAAAAACAATAAATATAGTAGAGGCATAAGGCTTAAGTAAGAAGAGAATAGGCAAAAGTAATAGTAATAGATAAGAAACCTAACTTTAAGAGTATAAAAAAGATAGTAAGGCTTTATAATAGCCTACTAAAGCATAAATCTACAGCCTTAGTATAGCTTTAAATAGAAAAAATAAGGCTAAATGCCTTCCTTTATAACAGACAGGTGCCTAAGGTAATATTACTAATATATTAATACTAGGGAGGAGATAAGAATATTTACTACCTTATCCTGTTATACCTAGAATATAACTATTTAAGGCTAATTCCAGTAGTGCCTATAATAAGAGACCTGTGGGAACTTAAAGCAGCACTTAATAATAAGAAGCTGGCACTAAATATTATAAAGTAGGTGCTCTTAACTAGGTGACTTTAGTAGTACAGGTTAGCAGAGGAGCTTTGTAAGGTATGGTAAATATATAATAATAAGGCTAAGAATAGAACTAGAGGTAATAGAAATAATAGAATAAAGGAGGAAGAGCTGGATTAAGAGGGGAGGTGCTTATAGGGGGTTTTTACTAATATACTAACCTTTTATATAAAGCACGACTATACTTCTGTTATTATCTGTAGTTCCGAGGGAACTAGCAGATATCTTATACTAATGGTTAATAATAATAAAGACTTTATATTAGAGGCTTAGCGGTAGCTATATAAAAGAATATGGGTTTTCTCCCCTATATTAGGGTTTTTCCTATATTAAGAAGTTAGTTGATGAACTAGTTAGTGGCTTTAGCTACCTAGCGTACATGAATAATAATAATATAATTAGAATTTACTTAAATTATAATAGGAGTTTAGATATATAAGTTATTATAATAGCACTAGGACCTCTTTTAACCTACTTTATATAGTTTTAAGCTAAGCTTAATAATTTTCCCCTATAAAAAGATATAAGTCTTTATAATAAGCAGGATTTCTATAGTATTAACTAACCGCTAGATAAGGAGGTACTTTACTAAATCCTTAAGTAATAATATCCATATCTTAATAAGGTTTTCTATTAAGGGATGTATAAAATTATACCTTATTAATAATAAAATACTAGTAGTAAGGATAAGACTTTAATAAGTATAGAGATTATAAATAAAGAAAAATATACTATACTAGCGCTTAATAATACTAATACTTCTAAATACCGCTATATTTACCTATATAATAAGGTAATAAGTATATAAAAGGACCTTCTAAAAATAGTAATATAGGGTAATATATAAATCTACCTCTAACTTTTCTATAATAAGGAAGTAAATATAGCTATAAAGTAGATAGTTATAATAATAAAGTAAGTGGTTATAGAGATAATTATTACTATACTAAAGAGCCTTATAATAACTAGCTAAGCTAAACACTAGGATACTAAAAATATAATACTTTCTAATTAAAATATAACCTAGGATAAGATTTTAAGCTTAAAAAGGTACTTAAAGAAAAAGGGTTAATAAGTTTAACCTAAAAGATTTAGAATATTAGACTTTTAGACCTAAAACTAAATATAGTAGATATAAGTAATAAGTTTATCTCTTATAAAGAAAAAACCACTATTTTTTTAGACCCTAAGCTTTAAATTTAAGTAGTAAAAAAATACTTATTTAAAGCACTACTAAACTAAAAAAAGGTATTACTTTATAATATTTAGTAACTATTCTATAAAGAAATAATAACCTAGTACTAATAATATTTAAATAAATCTAAAAAGAAATAGATTTTTACTAGTATTAATAGTATTATTAAGGTAGTATAAAAAGAATTTTATATAAGGATAGAGAATATAATAATAAAGCTTAAGTAGGCTAAATATATCTAAAAAGATATTATAAATAGTATTTTTATTTAGAACTTTATAGCTTAAATCTTTTAGTATATAAAAGCTAATAAAAAGATAATAGATTTATAGCTTTTATTATACTTTAAAATAAAATTATATCTTAAGCTAAAGAAGCTATGCCTAGACCTAACTAAGGGCATAAAGCATAATAAATACCTTAATATAGTAAACAAAAAACGCCATAATTTATACTAAAAAATAAAGAAGTAATAAAAGTCCTATTACTAAAAAAAGACTAAAGAAATAGTAAAAGCCTACCTTTATAATAATAAATCCTTAGACTTAAATAAATTTAAGAGTAAAAAAGTAAAGGCCTACTAAAATTACTACTATAAGGACTATAACTAGAGAAGAGGAAACTATTTCTAATAAAATAACTTTTAATAATAATATTCCTATTATATATATACTAAAGAGAGATTAAGTAGCCTAAGGGATTATAATTAAAAAGACTAAAGAAAGCCACTAGTTTTATACTAGGAATAGGTTTATTAGAATAAACTATAATAGGACTAAAATTAACCTTAAAGGTCTTAGTAATATAATAATAATAAACTATACTAACTAGAAGTTAGAAAAAAAAACCTTATAAAAAAGAAAGTAAACTTTTAAACTAAGGAAGGCAAGGCCTATAGCTAAGAAAATAAATCTTAAGGAGATAAAAGAGAAAAAAAGAAATTCTTAAAAAAAGAAAATTAAGAAGCGAATTAATTTAAAGAGTAATAAAACCCTTATTAAGGGGATTAATTCTGCCTAAGATAATTTAGGTAATAAGAGCGTTTAAACTAGGAACCCTATAAAGTTATAGTTCTAAATAATAATCCTAATGTTAAAGAGTAAGAGCAGTATCTAGCATCTAGCAGACTTTAGATACTATTTAGCTAGAGAAGAAAGTCTATTAGAGGATAATAAATATAATAAGTCTAACTTTATAAATATATACTTTACTATAAAAGGTAGTAAAGCATACCTAATGTTTAACTATAACTCTAATAAAAGGGAGGTTAAATCTAATTTTATTAGTGCTTTTTATATAGTAAAGGAGGGAGACTTAGACTAGGAGAATCCTACCTCTTTAACTATAAAGACTAGCAAAATAAAGGCTTTTAATAAAAGAAGGCAGAAAGAGCCTAAGGAAGAAAAGGAAATTATTAAAGCTTTTATAACTAAAGTTAATATTATATAAGACATAGTAACTTAGAGTTTAAATAAGCTAATTTTAATAAGAGGTTTATAAAAAGACTAGGTAATTAAGGTAATATCCAGACTATAGGAGATTAATATTAAGGGAAGGAAGCAGATAAATACCTTCCTTAAAATGCTAATTTAATTTTATAATAAAGGACCCGATTATATAATCTATATAAACACCAGAATATTATTAATTTTAGCTAATAAATAGTAGCTCTAATAATATAGGATAAATGTAAAGTAGGAAAAGTAAGACCTAAAACTAGTAATAAGAGTAGCTTTAGTCTTTATTATTATAAAAAGGGCTTCTTTTAACTTTTATATTCTAGGAATTATAAGAGGAAAAAATATCTAAGGTTACTTTATAATAACTGCTAATATTATGCTAAATCTAGGACTAAAATTATTAATTAGTATAAGTTTTCTTTATAGCTTTAAAGTAAAAATTAAAAATTAATTTTATTAATCTAAGGTTAGTTTTTAGGTTAGTATATAATATAATAGTACTAAGATAGATGTTTTAAGATGCTTACTATATGCTAGCTTAATAGGTAATAGTAGTATATAATATAGTAATTCTACTAAACTTAACATATTAGGTACTAGTAATATAAAAGAATCTTCCTAGTAAAGAGAAAATAAGTATTTATTATATTATATTATTTAATTCTATCTTTCTAAATAATATTCTTAACTAGGAAGATAAGAAAATAATACTAGCAGTAAATAACTCTAATAGGGCTATATAGATTAAGCAGAATAGTAAAGTAGGTTAACTTAAGACAGCTATAAGCCTTAATTTAAATTTTACTATTCTAAATATCTACTAGTATATAGTATTTTTTAGTAAAGATATTAAAATAAAAAAGATAAAAGAGAGTCTAAAAAAATTTAATAATAACTTAGATCCTAAAGTTATTAATAAAGGTATTTTATTATATAGAGTATCTTACTTAGAGAATATACCTTTTATTAAAAATAAGTTTAAAGTATAAATTACTAATATTAATCCGGAAGCAGCTACTAAGTTATAAAATCTAACTAATAAGTTTAATATTTATTATAATAAAGGAGTAGTACTAATACTAAAAGAAGATAAGATAAGAGTTAATTTTATTAATAGCTGGCAAAACTAGGTTAAGCTAGTAAGAAAGTACCTTTTTAAGCATAGAAACTAGAAGACATTTACTAAAGTCTATAATACTATATACCTAGTAGGCAGGATATTTTAGTTAATAAAGCTAGCACTTATAGCCTACTTTAGTTTTATTATTTAAAGAGATATAAAGAAGATAAAGAAAGGATAAGTTATTATAAATACTAAACCTCTTAATAATATTACTATACTAGATATATATCTATTACTAAACTAAGGTAATATTATATAAAATACTTATAGTAAAGAGTAGAAATTAATTTTTAATATAATAGGTTTTTTCTACTAGCTTTTAGTATAAGAGAAATACTAGAATTATATAGTAATAATTTCTAAAAGAGGGCTAAAAGCGTTATAAGTTATGTTAATAAGGTATAAGAATTCGCCAGCCTTTGTATAACAATTTATAGATTGTATTTTCTAACCATACTAAAGTTTTATTTATATTTATATTAATAATATTATTATCTTTTTTAATACCCTTAAGAATTATCTTAAATACCTTAAAATAGTCTTAAAAGTTCTAGAGAAAAATAAGGTATATATTATAATAACTAAGTCATTTATTAGATATTATTTAATCTAACTTCTTAGATTTATAGTTAATACTAACAGAATTATTAACATAAATAATAGAATTAAGTTATTCTAGTAAATAGAATTTCTTTATAACTTATTAACCTTAGAAACCTTTATTAGTATAGTAGAATTCCTAAGAGCAGGAATCCCTTAGTTTAACTTACAGATCTAACTACTATAAACCTAAAAGACAGCACTTATGTATAAACTTTGTAAACATAATAAGTTATTAGTAAGAGCTTTAAAGTAAGTATATAAGAAAAAGGCATAAGAAAAATCCTTTATTCCTATAAAAAATAAGGAAATAGCCTTTAAAGCACTAAAAACCATACTTTATAAGAAAATACTATTATAATATTACAATTTAAAGTAACTATTATTTTTTAAGATTAATGCTTATAAGAAAGGTTTTAGCCTATATACTTTCTAATTATATAAGAAGTAGGATAAAAAAAGCATACTTAAAAAGGATATTATAGCTATAAAACTTTGCCTAATCCTTTTTCTCTTTTATTTAATATCTATAGCTAAAAAGCAGTATGAATTAACTAAGGCAAAGGTAGCTATAATTGCATAGGCAATATAGAAACTGCACAAAATAGCTTAATTTAACTGTTATTTAGTTAATATTTTAACTAACTATATACCTACTAAAGGTATTATTAAACACACCTCTTTAGCTATAATAAACCTTAATAAGGCTAACCTAAAATTAGCTAAGGTAGTAAATTATCTGTTATAGTTTAAATTATAAGTAACCTATATATTAGGAGTCCTTAACATTATACCTAATGCTTTATTATAACTTCTAGTAAATAATAGCTACTATAAGGCTATAAACCATAGTATATATAATAAATTAAACGCCTATTTATACTTTTATTAGAACTATTAAGCAATAGCCATAATAAATAACTTATTAAAAAAGGAGATATTAGTAAGGTATAAATTTAACCTATAATATTATTAGATAATTAAGAGCATTAAGGATTTCTAGTAAAAGCAGCTAAAGTAAGAATAGAACTAACTGTAAATTCTACTCTATAGCTAGGACCTTATAAATAAAGGCTTACTTTATTATAAGAATAAAAAAGGGCTTAAATAACTATATATTCTAAGCAGTTATATTAAAACCATACTAAGAACTATATATAATAACTATTACTACTTTAGAATTAGTAGAATAATAAAAGGTTTATATAGCGTTTATTTCCTAAAGATATCTAAGCAAATCCAGGAGTATGTAGTATATTATATAACTTATTAAAAAAATTCTATCTTAAGGGATAAAGTAACTAGAAAAATAAGACCTTTATAGTTAAAACTAATGCTTTTTTATATAATTTCTCTAGACTTTATTACTAATATACTAGAAATAGACTTTGTAAACACTATATAAGCTATAAAAGGATACTTAAAGTATAATTCCTTTTGCTTAATAAACTGTTTATTTAGTAAGAAAACCCTCTTAATTCTAGGGAATATAATATATTTAGTATTTATATAAGTAGAACTACTTCTTTAAGCTCTATATATTATAAACTAAGGACTACTAAGGTAAATAGTTAGTAATAAGGACCCTAAATTTATTTCTAAGGTTTAGTAAGTAATATTTACTAAGCTAGGAGTTAAATTCCTAATAGTAACTACCTACTACCTATAGATAAATAAAGTAGCTAAACAGAAGAATTAGATAGTAATAATAGCTATTTGCTATTATACTATAACAAATCTAATAATACTATAGGTATTAATCCTTCTAGCTTTATAGTATTATCTTAATAATATAATAGCTATAGCTATTATCTAGTTGCCTAATAAGTTATTATATAGGCTTAAACTACTAAACCTTATTAATCTTCTTCTAAAGTAAGTAATTTCTAACTTATAGCTAGGAAAAGAAAACTTAAAAGCACTTT
Source organism: Aciculosporium take MAFF-241224 (assembly GCA_000222935.2). Taxonomy (NCBI): domain Eukaryota; kingdom Fungi; phylum Ascomycota; class Sordariomycetes; order Hypocreales; family Clavicipitaceae; genus Aciculosporium; species Aciculosporium take. Next base: position 39,956 of record AFQZ01000225.1, on the reverse strand, counting down.
ATAAGCTTTATTAAAAAAAGGCTTAACTTATAATAACTACTACTACTGCCCTATCTAAAATCAGATATAATTTCTAATATAACTTAGTGGATATTAATATTAAAGATATAATATACTTATAACTATATAAAGGATATTAACTTTTAGAGAAGCTAAAGAAGAAGTAGTTACTATAGAGAGCAGGACTATATGAGATTCTTAATAAAGTAAATTCTTTATTATACTAACTTAAATTTTTATTAAACTTAAGGGTATATTTAGTAGTATTAATTATATATATATAGAAACTATACTAAAGTAAAGATCTCTTTAATAAGAAAGAAACACCCCCTTTACTAATTAATCTAGAAGAGAGCAGTAAAGCTAATTACTAGGAGATTAAGCAAATTATCTTATATAAGGTAAAAATCTACTATATTAAGAGATAAAGCCCTAAGGTAGCTTATCTTATAAAATAAAAAGAATATATTATTAAAGATAACTAGTAAATTAATAAAAGTAAGATAAAGGTAAATATATTAAAGTTAATAAATAAATATTTAAAGGAGTATTTAATTAACTAAAAGGAGGAGTATAGAAAGAAGGGGCTTATAAGGCAGGAGTGCTAATAATACCTTAAGGTTAGCAGGATTTAATATCCTATAGGACCCTATGTAATCACTATAGTTAGAAATATATAACCCTATTTTTTCTATAATACTACTTATAATTTCACTTTACTTTTTACTTAACCTCTTATCTGTACTTTCTAATACTACAGATTTTCTAGTTTTTCTTTATTTTTTAACCTTTTATTCTTGCTTTTAATTATTATATACTTTAAGTTTTTCTTTTATTTTCTTTTATTTTTTAACTATTATTACTCTCTTTTAGATAATTTTAGTATATATTATAAGAGGTATTGTAGGTAACGCTCAGGTTACAAGTATGCTGCAGCACAAATGTAAGGGGGGGGGTTTAATAATTAATTTATTTATGTATCTTAGAGGGGAAGAAGCAGGCTATAATGCAGAGGTGTAGTGTTATAGCTACATTATAGCCCTTAGGTTATATAACCTATAATCCAGCTAATTAGAGTGCGTGTATTCTATGTGCAACCTATAATTCCTAGTTAATGCAGCGTATCCCTTTTATTATCCATATAAGCGATTCCGACACTTGCAAATTCTCTCTTTTGTCGGAATCGCTTGTATAAATGATAGAAGGAATACGCCGTATTAACTAGGAATTATGGGTTATACATAGAATGCATACACCCTAATTAGCTGGATTATAGGTTATATAACCTAAGGGCTATAACGTAGCTATAACACTATACCTCCGTATTATAGCCTGCTTCTTCCCCTCTTTTTCAGATATAGATAAATTAATTATTAACCCCCCCCCCTATATTTATACTACAGCATACTTATAACCTAAGCATTACCTATACTAATTAGTAGTTGCTAATAACTACAGATTTACTAGGTTATACCTAGAAAAGACTTATTTAAACGCTTTTACTTACGTAACTATAAGAAATTCTAATATTATGCTAACTAAAGGATTATTTCTTTAATTATTAACTGTTAAATCGTCTATAATTATAAGAAGACTTATTTCTTATGGATCTTCTCCCTTATTATTAACTATTACTTATCTATGATTAAAACCAGATTATTACTATTATTCACAGAGAACTAACACTAACTGCTTTAATTAGTACTAAACATAAAGCCTAAAACACTAAAATATTTTTAAGCTAAGGAAAAATGGATGATTTTAATAAATAACTTTAAAAAGATATCTACAAAAGAGAACTTTTAAAGAGTACTCTTCCCTAAAAACTTTATAAGCACTATTTAATTTTATCCTGGAATTAGACTAAGTTAGTTAATAACATTAATGTTAATACAGCTACTAAACAACAGATTAATAACTGTATTATATATACGATTAACTATTATATTCTTAATAAAGGAAAAGGGCGTAATCTCCTTATTAACTTCTAGCGGGACTATGAGAATTAGACTAAGGATGCGTTTAATAGAAGCAACACTAACCTTAGGTATACTCTTTACAATTACCTTAATAATAATAGTGTTAAAACAGCCAGAGGATTAAGATTAAATGCCTCTAAAGACCTTGTTAATATCTTAAAACTATAAAACCTAACCAGAACACTTTCTAATAGTGATTAAAAAGCCCTTAATACTCTTGAGAGACTTTGTTATAAGGAAGACCTGGTTTAAGATAATAAATCCTTGATTTCCTAAGGAGGGCGAGGCTACGGCCTAAACAACCAAGAGCAAGAAGATGTTAAAATTAGTGAAATTATTTATAAGACTCCTTCTAAACTTTATTATAAGGAAGACTCGGTTTAAGATAACAAACTCTTGATTTCCTAAGGAATGTAAGGCTACAGCCTAAACAGCTAAGGGTAAGAAGACACTAAACTTAACAAAATTCATAAGAATACCCTGGCTTATAATGAAAACCATAAGAACCCCCCTAATAACCTAATAACTCTACTATAAAGAGGACGTAAAAGACCCTAGAAACACCCTTAAGAGCCGCTGCTAAAGAATAGAAAAGTTAAACACTCTTAAGCAAAGGCTTTTCTTACTAAGAATTAAAAGGCTAACTTTTGGCTTATAGTTAACCTTTACACAAAAGACCTGTTATAAGAGTTACTATTGTAAGAGTTGCTATGAGAGCCGCTGCCAGAGCCGCTAAAGAATAGAAAAGTCCTAATTCCCTACTAAATTTAATAACAAATTAAGCGCCCAATAAAGAGTTTAAATTCGATAAATTTGAACGCAATTATAAGCGCCTAATTTAGTAGGATTAAACGCAGGAATTACACTCTTTAGCCCCCCCCCTACAACACTCTTTGCCTTTATAACTATTCGGCCTGGACTAACAAAAGTCATTCATTTAAAGGATGTTTTTTGCTTTACTACTTGTTTATTAATATCTGATTATTTAGGGCGTTTTATGCATTTTTAAAGCGATTCCTCTTCTTTTTTAATAAAGAGAGAATTTACAAGTGTTGGAATCGCTTATATGGATAATAGAAGGAATAAGCTATATTAACTAGGAATTATAGGTTGTATACAGAATGCATACACCCTAATTAGCTGGATTATAGGTTATATAACCTAAGGGCTATAACGTGGCTATAACACTATACCTCTGCATTATAGCCTGCTTCTTTCTCTTTCTTTTAGATATAAATGAATTGATTATTAAACCCCCCCCCCTACATTTGTGCTGCAGCATACTTATAACCTGAGCGTTACCTACATTTTTTTTTTTTTTTTTTTGGCGGGGGTTTGTGGTTCTGGGGGAGGGTCTTCGGTTAAATGAAAATCTTCATTGTCGGAGTCCTTATTATCGGAAAGTTTAAGTCGTTAAATCTCTTCTCCTTTCCTAGTTGCTTTTTCTAGTAAAGGTTTATATTCCGTATTAGGGTTAATGTTCAAGATATTAACAAGATCTTTAGAGACGTTCGATCTCGATCCTCTGGCTGTTTCGACACCATTAACGCTCAGGTTACAAGTATGCTGCAGCACAAATGTAGGGGGGGGGGTTTAATAATCAATTTATCTATGTATCTCAGAGGGAAAGAAGCAGGCTATAATGCAGAGGTATGGTATTATAGCTACGTTATAGCCCTTAGGTTATATAACCTATAATCTAGCTAATTAGGGTATATGCATTCTATATATAACCTATAATTCCTAGTTAATGCGGCGTATCCCTTTCATTATCTATACAAGCGATTCCGACAGGTATAAAGATTAAATTTTATATAAAGGATTTTAATCCTAATATCTTAGTTAAGTTTTTACTATTTTATAGAAAGAAGTAAATAATAAGGACTAAGTTAGTAAAGCTATCTCTAAAAGGGAATATAATAAGAGTAGCTAGGAATACTGTTTTTGTCCTTTATAACCAGATAGCTAAGGCTTTATAAGAAGATAAGCAGAGAAAAAAGGTATATACTAACCTAATAACTACCTATTAATATTATATAAAAACTATAGAAAAGGATAAGGACTTTAAAGCAGATATAGACTATAAGAATAATGTTTTTAATATTAATATATTTAAAGAAATGCTTAGCCCTGGAGGATAGATAGTAGTAAAGTGCCTTTAAAATATAAAAAAGGGCAAGATAATTATTAATACCCCTATAACTAAAGGGATCCCTACTAGCAGTCTTAGTTAAGATCCTCTTATAACTATATAAAAAATAGAAAATAAATTAGAGGAATTAGACTTTAGTAAGCTAATTTACTATTTTAGTTATATAAATAAATACTATTAGCACTAGGAAATAAAGTTATTTATAGAAGGTAATATAGGACTAGAGTCTTTTAGTATATAGTAATATTAGGCTAAAGATAGCATTTTAAAGCATAATAAATACTATCTATACCTACTCTAAAGATTTTATAGCCTAGGGGGTATAAATTAATAAAAACGGATTCTCTGTTATAAAGATAAACCTTATGTATACATTATAGATTAAAGTAGTATAATATATTTTCCTTATAGAGGAATTAATTCTAGCAGCTAATAATAACAGGCAGAAGAAGACTAAATACCTAGCTAATACCCTAGTTATTTAGAATATTAAATACTACATTAAGCAGGTAGTAGTATGATTTCTTAATTACAGATAAATAGATAAGTAAGCTAAATCTAGAAAGTAGTAACTAGGATTACTATTAAAAGAAGAAGTGCTTATAGCTAGATACTATAATAAGTTAGGAGGCATTAATAGCTTTATAGCTAGGGCCCTAGCTACTGTAAAATAGGTTAATCTCTTAAGCATAGGTTTTTAATAGGTAATTATTAATGCTAATAAAGAGCATAGAACTATAACTACTTAATAGGATATTAATATACTAAGGAAAGAACTAGCGGACTAAAGAAATCTAATCTAAGGTTTAGCTAAATAATATAGGCTAATAAGTAAAGCAGTAGCTAAAAAGACTATCCTAAAAAAGATAAAGCTAAAGTTATTAGACTAAGCTACTAATATATAGATTAGTAAACTTAGAGATAAAACTAATATAATTAAAAAAGATATTAAGGTTTATAAAAAGGTCTTTAGTATAGTAAAAGCTAGTCTTAAGATTATTAATAAGTATATTATAATAACCTTAGCTAAAGTAATAACACTAAAGAATAAGGCTAAGAATATAAAGATTATTAGGCCTACTCTTTAAATACCTTTGCTAGAATCTATAGCTAGAAAGACAACCTTACCTATAGTAAGTAAGAAGCTAACTAGCCTAGTTAAACTAAACTTACTAGCTAGTAAAAGAATAAGGTTAGCTATAAGAGTAATAAAGGTAACTATATTAAACATAAGCTTAACTAAGTTATTACTAAAAAAGGCAAAACAAAAGACACCTTCTAAAAATAAGCATAATATTAGCAGTGCTATAAAAAAGCAGAAAATAATAATAAAATCTATAACTAAGAACACAGAATTAGCTAAGATATTAAACAAATAAAAGACTCTTATATAGTAGTATAAGGACTAAAATTTTACTAATATATTATGCTATCTAATGTTAGAAGCAGTCCCTAAAAATTGCGTGGCTCTAGGCAGATTACTATTTAATTATAAAATATATAGCTTAGATTAAAGATTTAGCTATATTATAAAGGGCACCTTAGTAAACAGATTAATTATAGGAAAAGCTATATTTAGAGGACTATTGCTTTTCCTTATAGTTATTATGTTATATAGCTTAGATATAAGAAAATTTTACCTTTAGTAAGGATAAGATAGCATAGCTAGTGGCCATCTTCTGCCTAAAAGTAATAATGCCCCAATGACCCTATAAAATAACCTTTAATATACCTAGTTCGAACATATAAAGGACCTTTATATATAAGGTTAAAAGCAAAGAATAACTTAAGATATCTAATATGCCTTAAGGAAGGGCATAGGCTACCTCTCTTATATTTAAGAGAAAAGCCTCTCTTTCTATAGCCTAACTCTTTCTTCTTTATATAGCTTCCCTTTATTAGTTTACTAGGTCTTTAAAGGTATAATATTTTTATTTTTAGTTTAACCTAAGTCTTTTCTACCTTTTTACATAAGTTATTACTATAAGTCTAAAATTAGTAGCATTATTATAATATAACTATAATACTATAGATAAGAAAATTACGTATAATATAGTAACTCCTAGAAGCATATAACTAGAGGTTACTAGTAATAATAGTTACTCTTTAATAAGCTACTTATAGCTATAATAATATAAGTAAATAGAAACGTTCTATAATCTATATTTTTATTAACAGATTATAGTATAATCTCACAAGGCTTACATAGATAAGGACTTTAAGAAGTGGATATTTAGGTATAACTAGGATAGATCCAACTGCAGTTAATAGGTTTATGCTACTTAAATTAAATTTCCTTTTATTATAGTTTATTTTGCTTAGACTAAAATGTTTATTTATTTTTAAATTTTATAAGTAGTTATTATTAGATTATTTATTATTATTAAGCAATATTTCTAGCAGATTAGCTATAACCAGACTAATATAGGGAGGATACTTTATAGATTAAATTACTTTCTTTTATAAATAAAAGTTTTTCTTTATTAATACTAGCTTAGATAGATCCAGAGGACGACTAGGATAGTTATTTTTAAGGAAGGGGCACTTATTACAGGATAATCCGTAATATCAGATCCTACCTATATAGGACGGATTTATTATATAGCTAGTAAGACTTAATAATAACAATAATAACCTTTACAGAATGCACTTAACTATATAACTTAATAGTAGTATATATAGGTGCGTTTAATAACCCATTTATAATAACGTTAATAACAGCTTCACGGTTGCTTCCAACTGACTACGTGATGATACCACCACGTAACATAACCTTTTACTTAAATTTAAACCTTATTTTTAGTTATAAAGGTCTTAGGGCTTTTATTTAGAGAGGCCTTTATTATTGCGTTAATAAGGTTTTTATTACTGTTTATTTACTGGATTTCTGTAACTTCTCTTTGCTTATATAATTATTATAATACTATAATATTAATTATAAGCTTTTTCTTCTTTATAGTGCTTAATTTAATAATATACTTATATAATAAAAAAGAGTTAGTATATATTATAATTAGAATATTTAGTTTATTTAATTAATTAGTAATAATCCTTAAAGTTATACTTATTATATAAGTAATATTAACTCCTTAAACCATTTTATATAGCTTTAATACTAAGGCGCTTCTTATAACTCTTTTAGATTTTATAAAGCTATAGGTTATAATATTACCTATAAGCGTAAATTTAGAGGCATTAATATTCTTTTTCTTATTATTAAGAATAATTATATAGCTAAGCTATAAGCTAAGGTCTTTATTATTAGTAAAAAAGCTATTAATAAAAACATAAAGGAAGGCATTTCTTAGTAAGAAAGGCATATAATAAAGTCTATGATTTTAATCATTAATTTGCTATCTAAGCCTCTTATTAAGCTTTATTATATTATTAGGTTTTGGTTATTAACTTTAAGTAGTAATAAAAAGATTATAAGAAGCTTTAAATTAGCAGATAAGGGTAATATATATATCTTAAGCACTTTACTTAATATATTAAGCTTAATTATTTTAGTTAACTTTTAATAGCTTTTTTCCTTATGCCTTTTATTATAAAAAAAAGGTATTATTATTAGCTTTACTTAAAATGCAACTATCAAACATTAATAGTATTGATTTCTTTAGGTATTGTTTTAGCTTTATAAGAAATCCGGCATTTTTTAACTTAACTTCTTTATAATTAAAGAATTTAGTATTACTAAGGCCTAATGTGTTATTAGTCTGCATTTTAATAAGTTTAAAATATGTAATGGATTTAAGCTTAAAGCTCGGATCTACACAGCCGAAGAGCGGACGGCATTATATAAGTAATATATAAGCAGTTTAGGCCCTAGTTATATATATAACTATAAAAGCAGGTGTTGGAATCGCTCGTATGGAGGATGAAAGGGGTACGCCGCATTGACTAAGAATTATAGGTTGTACATAGAATGCACGCACTCTAATTAGCTAGATTATAGGTTATATAACCTGGGGCTATAACGTGGCTATAATACCATACCTTTATATTATAGCTTGCTTTTTTTCCCTCTTAGAAGATATAATAAATTAAATTACATTACCCCCCCCCTTCTTACTACTTTATTATAGCTATATTAAATAGTAACCTATATATTACTAATACTAATTAATAGTTACTAATAACTATAAATTTACTAGGTTAAATATAAAAGAGACTTATTTAAATGCTTTTACTTATATAACTATAAGAAATTCTAATATTATACTAACTAAAGGATTATTTCTTTAAATTATTAACTATTAAATTATTTATAATAATAAGAAGACTTAACTCTTATAAATCTTATCCTTTATTATTAATTATTACTTATTTATAATTAAAACTAGATCTTTATTATTATTTATAGAGAATTAACTAATGCTAACTGCTTTAATTAGTACTAAATATAAAGCCTAACCTAAAATACTAAGATATTATTAAGCTAAGGAAAAGCAGATAATTTTATTAAATAAATTTAAAAAGATATCTATAAAAGAGAACTTCTAAAGAGCACTCTTCCTTAAAAACTCTATAAGCACTACCTAATTCTATCTTAAAATTAGACTAAGTTAGTTAAGAATATTAATATTAATATAGCTACTAAATAACAGATTAATAACCATATTATATATACAATCTACTACTATATTCTTAATAAAGAAAAAGATTATAACCTGCTTATTAACTTTTAGTAGGATTATAAAGATTAAACTAAGGATGCTTTTAATAAAAGTAATACTAGCCTTAAGTATACCCTTTATAACTATCTTAATAATAATAGTGTTAAAATAGCCAGAGGATTAAGATTAAATATCTCTAAAGATCTTATTAATATTTTAAATATTAACCCTAATATAGTTTATAAACCTTTACTAGAAAAAGTAATTAGAAAAGGAAAAGAGATTTAATAACTTAAAGTTTCTAATAATAAGGACTTTAATAATAAAGATTTTTATTTAATTAAAGACCCTTTTCTAGAACTATAAACCCTAATTAAAATACTTTCTAATAGTAATTAAAAAGCCCTTAATACTCTTAAGAGACTTTACTAGAAAGAAGAATAATATTCTAGAGAAGTATATAACTTTATTAATAAAAAGTTACTATATTTTAAAGAGAAATATTCCTAAGCAGGAGTTTCCCCCTTACTTTACCTAAAAGCCTTCTTTATTATGCTTTAAGGTAAAGCTTATATATACTTCCTTAAGTACTTTAGAGCAAAGATAATCCTATTTAAGGAAATAACTCAGAACATTAGGAATCACTTTAAAACACCTAGAAATAAAAGCTTTTATAAAACATAATTTGCTAATTTATGCCTTTACTATATTATTATAAAGCACCTAATAAAGAATAAGTTAAAATACTTAGAAATTCTTCTTAACTAACTTATAAAGATATTTAATAGCCTTTATAACCCTCTTAAGTAAAATACAATTTTTCTTTATTAAGTATAATAAGTAATAGAAAATAATAATTATTTCTATAATACTAAATTCAGAAATATGCCAACCTTTAAAGGATTTATTAGTAATCTTTAAAATCCCTCTTAGTAATAGATATACTACTAACCGTTATAAGTTAGTTACTAATAACTACTAATAATAATGCCCTTATTGCCTAGTCTACAGACTAAAACACTAATATAGTAATATTTACAAACTAATAATATTTATAAGCTATATATTGTAAAAAACCTTAAGCTAGAGCAAGCTTAAAGAAATACTTTATATACTATAAAAAAGAATACTAATTAACTAACTATCCTACCTTTAAGCAGAAAAAAGCAAGAATAACTAAGTAAAATAACAGAAAATACTAAAAACTACCTTTTAAATGCTAATATTATATATTCCTATAGGCCTATAAAGGCAAAATAGCCTAACTTACTACTACTAATAATAGTAGTAAGAATAAGCATAAAAAAGCTGCTTAGAATGCTGCTTTTTATACTACTGATGAAAAAGAGAAACCAGATAATAGAGAGGCTTATAATACTCTCTCCTTTATAGTATTCTTTATATAAGCACTAAATCCCCTACTCTTTTTCTAATTAACTATAAACTTCTTATAAGATAATGGTTTTAAACATGCCTTATTTCTTAAAGTCCCTATAACCATAATACTAATAAACAACCTTAATAACATATATATCTTATAAATACAAGATATACAGCGGATATATTTTATAGTATACTTTTAAATATAAGAGTATTAGGAATTTTAACTACTAGCTAAGGCTAAGTTAACACTCTAATAAAAATTATAAAAAACCTTATAATTAAGCATTTTTCTAACAAAAAAACTATTACCTTTAAAGCTAGTACTATAACTTTTACTAGTATTTTAAAGCTTTTAATAATCTTTAGTATAATATCTTTTTATATACTTAATAGTGCTATATTATTTTTATATTTTATTATAAGTATAAATAGAATAAGTATTAAACTTAATAATCTTAAGAATCTTTTAATCTAAGGAAATAAGAAAGTACTTATTATTAGGAAATAAAGATATTCTTAGTAAATAGCTAGTTCTTAAGAACCTGCTATCTTTATGCTTTCTAAAACTAAAATTTACTAACTTTATTACTAATTTAGCTATCTATTAATTAACTAATTAAATAACCTTCTTACTAGGGCTAGTAAAGAATTTAATAAGGCTAATATAGAAAAAATCACACATGCTTGCCATTAATACTAAATAAATACAAAAGCTTTAAGCAGATTTAAATTCACTTTTAAAGATAATTTTAAATTTAACTATAAGGTCCTTATTAATATTATATAAATTAATAAGAAGCCGGTCTTATATATTATAGATTTAGTAATATTATTTTAAGCTGCCTGCTTTCTTAGACCCTAATAATAAAAAGCTTAAGATATCTAGAATGCCCTTAAAGAGTGCTAAATTAATATATATCTTAGACCCCTAGACTAAATAGTCTATAATACTAAAAGGAATTTTACTTCTAGTAAATTTAGGCATTTAGCTTAACTATTATTAATTAATATTAATAAAGTTCCTATTAAGGCTTATAATAGTATTAGAAAACTTAAGTAATATTATGCCCCTCTTTGCAGAGCATATAATATTATTAAGACTAAAGCTAATAGTCTTCTCCTAAAAGAGCAAATACTATAAATAGCTATTAAAGTAGTTAATAACTCTGCTAGTTTAAATAGCCTTATTCCTACCTTCTTAGTCTTTAGAACCTATTTAAGGATAATAAATAATTCCCCCCTAAGCTTTATAGTTACCTAAAGAGCTAAGATACTTTAAAAAGTAATAGATAAAGCAAGGCATAGTCTTATAAAGTGCTAAATCCATAATGCTCTTAATACTTATAACAGCCTAATAACCCTGCCTATATATACTCTTCCCTTAAATTTTAATATATAAGTTTATTATAAAAAAGGCAGATAGACTAGCCCTTATAAGCTTTTTTTAATAAAAGGAGAGACTTATATTATTAAGATGCCTTATAGCCTTATAAAATTTTAGTCTATTGTTATTAAACTATATATAACCTTACTAGAGGTAGAATCTTCTTATAAGAAAGGCCTGGTTTATAAGGAAGACCTAGTTTAAGGTAATAAAAATTATAAGAACCCTCTAGTAACCTAATAACTTTACTATAAAAAGGACGTAAAAGACCCTAGAAATACCCTTAAGCAAAGGCTTTTCTTACTAAGAAAGAAAAGGCTAATTTGTAACTTATAATTAACCTTTATGCTGGTTTTCACAGGGTACGTTTGCTGCAGCAATAACGTGGGGGGGGGGGGTAACAAAGGTCTGATTTCTATATAGTTGTAATTATTTAAAGGGAAAAGAGGGGGATGATGTAGAAGTGTGGTGTTATAGCCATAGTACTACCCTAGGTTACATAACATAGTAATCCAGCTAATTAGGGTATGTATATTGTGCATATAACCTATAATTCCCGGTTACTATTGTGTATCTCTTCTATTTTTAAGACAAGCGATTCTAATACTTACAAACTCTCTCATTATTAAAAAAGAGAAATTGCTTTAAAACACATAAAAAATCCATAAAAATCAACAAATAAGCAAAAATTAATAACGTCATAATACATAAGAAATATTACCTAAATGAATAACTTTTCCCTAGTCTAGAGCATCCTTAAAGTCCCTTAATTAATTATATTCAGATTTATCAAATTTAAACTCTTTATTATGCGCTTAAGCAGCTTTAGCTTTAACGCTTAATACTAGTCTCTTTACCTAACCTTCTACTTAAATCTAAGCCTTATTCTTAGTTATAAAGGTCTTAAGGCTTTTATTTAGGGAAGCCTTTATTATTATATTAGTAAGGTTATTATAGCTATTTATCCATCGGATTTCTGCGATTTCCCTTTGCTTATATAACTATTACAGCGCTATAATATTAATTATAAGCCTTTTCTCCTTTATAGTGCCTAATTTAATAATATACTTATATAATAAAAAAGAGTTAGTATATATTATAATTAGAATGTTTAGCTTATTTAATTAATTAGTAATAATCCTTAAAGTTATACTTATTATATAAGTAATATTAACTCCTTAAACTATTCTATATAGCTCTAATGCTAAGGCGCTTCTTATGACTTTTTTAGATTTTATAGAGCTATAGGTTATAATGTTACCTATAAGCATGAATTCAGAGGCATTAACGTTCCTTTCCTTATTTCTAAGAATAATTACGTAGCTATGTTATAAGCTAAGGTCTTTATTATTAGTAAAGGAGCTATTAATAAAAACATAAAGAGAGGTATTTTCTAGTAAGAGAGGCATATAGCAAAGTCTGTAAGTCTAATTATTAATTTACTACTTAAGCCTTTTATTAAGCTTTGTTATATTATCAGGTTCTGGTTATTATCTTAAGGCAGTAACAGAAAGATTATAAAAGGCTTCGGGTTAGTAGATAAGAGTAATATATACACCTCAAGCCCTCTGCTTAATATATTAAGCTTAATTATCCTAGTTAACTTCTAATAACTTCTTTCCTTATGCCTTTTATTATAGGAAGAAGGTGTTATTATTAGCTTTGCTTAAAATACAACCATTAAACATTAATAGTATTAATTTCTCTAGGCGTTGCTTTGGCTTTACAAGAAATCCGGCATTTTTTAACTTAACTTCTTTATAATTAAAGAATTCAGTATTACTAAGGCCTAATGTATTATTAGTCTGTATTTTAATAAGTTTAAAACAAAAGCTTTTCTTTAAAGAAATAAGTAAATATAAGTCGTAGGTAGAAGTAATTATCTGGAGTTTTTAGCGATAATAATTAAAATACATTAACTATTAATATGTGCCTGCTTTTGCGATTCTGTAAAGCGGCTTTATTATAACTATAATAATATTTAGTGGATAGAGGTATGTAATCTGTGCTGGAAGCTTTATAAGGATTGTATAATTAAGCTTTGTTTATAACTATATATATGCTTAGGTAATATCCCTTAACTAAGCCGTAATGCCTTCTCTTTTTAATAATAGAGTAAGAGCAATAATAAGCCTCTAGCTAGCTCTTTAAATTATTAAGGACTGCATAAGGATAACCTCTTTCCTATAGTTACTATAGCCTTAAATAACATATTGTGATTTTTTGTATAGAGAATTAGTTGCTTTACCTTTAATCTTATATACTATTTATAAACTAAAGAGTTTCTTGCTTTTATGCTTTTAAGGGTTAAATTAAATAAATTTAAATATATTTCTTGCTAGTAAAGCGTTAATCTCGGCCTTATTAGAGAGTTTAAATAGTTCTCCAGGCGTGGTTATCTTTCCTTATATATAGAGGTTAATTATAAGTTAAAAATCTGCCTTTTCTTTCTTTATAAGGAAAGCTTCTAGTCAAGGGTATTTCTAAGGTCTTTTACGGCCTCTTTATATTGGATTTATAGGGTTATTAGGGGGAGTCTTGTAAACAATTTCGTTAGGGGGGGTCTTATGAACAATTTCATTAATCTTGGCATTTTCCTGATTAGGGTTGTTTAGGCATAGGCCTTGCCCTTCTTAGGAAGTTAAAGCTATTCCTATAGCTTTCTTATTTTAAGCTTAGTTATCCTTATAAGAAGTCTCTGCTTCTAGCAAAGTAATATATTGCTTAATAACTATAGATTAAAACTTTATAGGGCTATAAGGTATCTTAATAATATAAGTCTTTCCTTTTATTAAAAGAAGCTTATATAGGCTAGTTTATCTACCTTTCTTATAATAAACTTATACATTAGAGTTTAAGGGGAGATTATATATTAGCAGGGTTATTAGGCCATTTTAAGTATTAAGGGCATTATTAACTTAATGCCTTATAAACTATGCCTTGCTTTATTTATTGCTTTTTAAAGCATTTTAGCTCTTTAAGTAACTTTAAGGCTTAGGGGAGAATTATTTATTATCCTTAAATATATTCTAAAGACTAAAAGGGTTAGGATAAGGCTATTTAGGCCGGCGGAGTTATTAACTGCTTTAATAGCTATTTAAAGCACTTGCTCTTTTAAGAGAAGACTATAAGCTTTAGTCTTAATAATATTATATGCTTTTTAAAGAGGGGCGTAATATTGCTTAAGTTTTCTAATGCTATTATATGCTTTAACAGGGACTTTATTAATATTAATTAATAATAGTTAAGCTAAATGCCTGAATTTACTAGAAGTAAAGTTTTTTCTGGCATTATGGACTATTTAGTCTGGAGGACTAAGATATGAATTAATTTAATATTTCTTAAGGGCGTTCTAGATATCTTAAGCTTTTTATTATTAGGGTTTAAAAAAGTAAGCAGCTTAAAATAAAGTTACTAAGTTAATAACATAAAGGACAGGCTTTTTATTAATTTATATAATGTTAATAAGGACCTTATAACTAAATTTAAGATTATCTTTAAGGGTAAACTTAAATCTACTAAGAGCCTTAGCATTTATCTAACATTAGTAGCAGGCATGTGTGATCCTTTCTATGTCACCTCTGTTGAAATCTTTACCAGCCTTAGCAAGAAGGTTATGTAGTTAGTTAATTAAAGGGTGGCTAAATTAATAATAAAGTTAGCGAATTTTAGCTTTTAAGAGCATAAAGACAGCAGGTTCTTAGGAACTAATTATCTACTAAGGATGTTTTTATTTTCTAATAATAGGTACTTTCTTTTCTCTTTAGATAAGGAGGTTCTTAAGATTATTAAGCTTAACACCTATTTTATCCATATTTATAATATAATATAGGAAAGGTATAGCACTATTAAGAATATAGAAAGAAATTATACTAAAGATTATAAGAAGCTTTAAAATACTATTTAAGGTCGTACTTCTGGCACTAAAGTTAATAGTTCTCTAGTTAGAAGAAGGCTTAATTATAAGGTCTGTTATAATACGTATTAAGGCTTTAACTTAACCTTAGCCAGTAGTTGAAATTCTGGCTGCTTTAGTATCTAGGAGGATACTATAAAACGTTTATATAGTATATTATAAATCCACGAGAAATACCTGCTTTTATATAGTTTTATTAGTATTGCGGTCGTAAGGGTCTTTAATAAATAATGCATGTTTAAAGGCGTTATCTTGTAGGAAATTTACGGTTAAGGTAGAAAAGAAAGGGGGATTAGGTGCTTATGTAAAGAAAGTTATAAACATAAGGGTTTCTTGTGCTTCTTTATTACTTTATGCCTTTTCTTTTTTAAATACAATAAATGCTGCGTTCTAAGCAGCCTTTTTGTGTTTATTTTTATCCCTACTGTTTAGGGGTAATAACTCTTTATCTTTACCTTTAAATGCTTATAAGAATATGTAAAATTAGCGTTTAGAAGGAGGGGATTTATACCTTTAGTTGCTTTACTAAGTTTCTTTTGCTTTTTTTTATTTAGAGATAGGATAATTAGTTAACTAATATCCTTCTTTATAATAAATAAAGCATTTCTTACATCTAGCTTTATTTTAGGGTTAGGAAGCTTATAAATATCGTTAGTTAGTAAATAAGACTATGTTAGCGCTTGGGGTAGTGTTTTAAGGTTAGTACTTGTTTTCTCTTGTAATCCATTAGCTTATGGATAATTTTAAAACAGGTTTTATTATATCTTTTGTTATAAGGCAGCAGTAAATATTACTAACTATGCCTTTATAGGTATTAGTTTGGATATAGGTTATCTAATTAAATTTAGGGCTATTTTAAACAGATATTTCTAGTTAGCGCCTAAGGATTATATCTTTCTTAGAAGGGGGGTAAAGACTATTAAATAGGTCTAAGAGCTATTAAATTATTAATTCTAAATATTTAAGTTTAGTCTTTATTAGATTTTTAGCTATAATACAATAAAACTTTATCTCTTAAAATCATGTTTAGTAGAATTTTTACTTTTCTTTAGTCTTAAAGTTTTCTTTTATCTGCTTAGTTATTATATTAAATAAAATAAGTCTTCTGCTAAATTTCTTAAGGTAATACTTATAGGCATTGCCTATAAGCATTATTAATAGTATAAACAGGTATAACTTAGGCAAAATTCCTTATACTATATAAATATCCTTAAAGATTAGGACTTTAGAATATATAAAGTTAAAAAGTGCTTTAGAATACTTATTTTCCTTATTATAAACTCTAGTAAGAGAGTTTAAGGCTTTTTAGTCTATATTAGTAATTTCCTTTAATATAGTTTATTATTTTAAAGGAGAGGGGATTATTATTTTTATTATTATTTTTTTAGTAGAAGGGTTAGGAGGGTTAGGGGGAGGTAAGGTTATTATTAATATTAACGTGTTAATAGTGTTGTTTCCTATTAGAAGCTTTCTATTAAGAAAGAAAATAAAATTATCTATACTAACTAAATTAGTAAGTATATGGTTAATTAGTCTTTGTAATCCTTCTTACATATTAATTCCTTAATCTTAAAGAATATCTTAAAGTACTTGTTAGACCTTAGGGGTAATCTTCTTAAAAATATTAGCATTCTATCCTTTAAAGTCTTCTTAGTATATAAACAGAAACCTAGTACCTTACTAGTTACTAAATTCATACTAGTTAATATAGTAGGTAAATTTATTATAGAGTTTAGAAGTTATAGCTTTTTTAGGGTTAATTTATTTATTAGCTTTAGCCTATTTCTTTGTAAAGTAGTTAGAATACTTTTAGAGTTTTATAGGAAGGGAGTCTTAAATGGGTTAGTTAGCTCTAGTAGTGGAAGTTAAAGCCATTTTTAGTGTTTTCTTTATAATAAACAGCAAAGAAAATACTTTAATTATAAACTAGTAGTAAATCAATAATAAGGGGTAAATTTTATAAATAAACTTTCTTAATAATTATAAATAAGTAGTAAAAGTTAATAATAATAGAAAAAGTTGCTTTTAGGTAGTATAAATAACGGATTCTACGTAATTAAGTAAATAAGTGCGTTATATTAGAAGTTCGTCTCTTCTGTTAATTCCTAGCTAATCTGTGGTTATAACAACCACTAATTAATGCTAGTTTTCACAGGGTACGTTTGCTGCAGCAATAACGTAGGGGGGGGGGGTAATAAAGGTCTGATTTCTATATAGTTATAATTATCTAAAGGGAAAAGAGGGGGACAATGCAAAAGTGTGGTGTTGTAGCCATAGTACTGCCCTAGGTTATATAACATAATAATCCAGCTAATTAGGGCATATGTATTGTGCATATGACCTATAATTCCCGGTTACTATCGTGTATCCCTTCTATCCTCAAGATGAGCGATTCCAACACTTTATATACAAGGAAAAATTAATATACCTAGAGAGCCTTTTAAACTCTCTAACAAAGCAGAAATTAATGCTCTACTAGCAAGGAATATATTTAAATTTATAAAATTTAACCTATAAAAGCATAAAGGTAAAAGACTTTTTAGCTTATAAATAGTAAGAAAAGTTAAAGGTAAGGCAACTAACTCCCTATATAAAAAGTCATAATATTTTATTTAAGGCTATAGTAACTATAAGAAAGAGGTTATTCTTATATAATCCCTAATAATTTAGAGAGCGAGTTAAAGGCTTATTATTGCCCTTACTCCCTTATTAAAAAAGGAAGGCATTATAGATTAGTTAAGGGATATTACTTAGGCATATATATAGTTATAAATAAAGCTTAATTATATAATTCTTATAAAGCTCCTAGTATAGATTACACACCTTTATCTGCCAGACGTTATTATAGTTGTAATTAAGCCGCTATATAGAATAGTAGAGGCTAGTATATATTAGTATTATTCATGTACGGTAGGTAGCTAGAGCCACTAACTAGTTCATTAACTAACTTCTTAATATAGGAAAAACCCTAAGATAGGGGAGAAAACCTATATTCTTTTATATAGCTCCTGCTAAGCCTTTAATATAAAGTCTTTATTATTTTCAACTATTATTTTAAGATATCTACTAGTTCCCCCGGAACTACAGATAATAACAGAAGTGTGGTCGTGCTTTATATAAAAGGTTAGTATATTAGTAAAAACCCCCTATAAGCACCCCTCCTCCTAATCCGGCTTTTCCTCCTTTATTCTATTATTTCTATTACCTTTAGTCCCTTTCTTAGCCTTAATATTATGTATCTACCATGCCTTATAAAGCTCCTCTGCTAACCTATACTGCTAAAGTTGCCTAGTTAAGAGCACTTACTTTATAATATTTAATACTAGCTTCTTATTATTAAGTACTGCCCTAAGTTCCCGTAGGTCTCTTATTATAAGCACTGCTAGAATCGGCCTTAGATAGTTATATTTTAGGTATAACAGGATAAGGTAGTAAATATCCTTATCTTCTCCCTAGTATTAACATATTAGTAATATTACCTTAGGCACCTGTTTATTATAAAGAAAGGTATTTAGTCTTATCTTTTTTATTTAAAGCTATACTAAGGCTATAGATTTATGCTTTAGCAGGCTATTATAAAGCCTTACTATTTTTTTTATACTCTTAAAGTTAGGTTCCTTATTTGTTACTATTACTTTTGCCTATTCTCTTCTTATTTAAGCCTTATGCCTTAGCTATATTCACTATTTTTCCCACTCTCTCTCTAATTCCTATATAGCTATAAGGCTGCTACGGAGGGGGGGGGGGGCATTAAGAAACGCCTTATAGTAATTACATTAGCGGCTTCTTTCTTAGCGTTATAGCTGTAATACTATTAAATTATATGCCTGTTATATCTTCTTACCTATACTACTATCCTTAAGTCTTTAGTAGAATTATTACTTAATATAATTAAGGTAAAAATCTACTAGTAGTACTACTACTTCTGTCTCTAAGAGTATTACTAGTATTGCCTTATATGCCCCTATAATCTGCCTTAAGCATTTATTTTATTCCCTTATAAATGCCTTTACTACCCCCTATACTACCCCTTTTAACTTACTATAGGTGTAGTATATCCTAGCTTTATAGGCTATTATACTTCTTATTACCTATATATAAAGGGATCTTGTACACTTTAGTTAGCATTTCTATATAAATATAGCTAGCACTATAAGTACTAACTTTTACTGTAATAATTTAGTATTTACCTTCTCTATATAGGTTAACTAATAAAGCTTTTAGTAAATCTAAACCCTTAGAAATTGCACTAATTGTGTTAGTTATATTATTATTCTTCTAAGTTAGATTGTTATTATAAATACCTGCCTCTTCCTTATAAAGTGTATTAGCTTGCTCTTCCCTAGGTTAAACCTTAGCTTATATTCCTTTAACTATTTCTTATATATTCTTTAGGCTCTTTTTAGTTATACTTTTATCTCCTCTGCCGTTTTTTTATATATTATAATGTTTATATTATTTATGAACCCTAATATTAATGTTAATTCTACTGCTACTAGTCTTTAATATAGTAGCATAATATAAAGCAGGAAGAGGATAGGAGACGCTAGTAATCCTTATAGAACCCCTATAGTAACTTAGATTTTCTTAGTAATATGTCTATTAAATGCTAATTATGCTCTTTTTTTTAATATAAAGCCCTATGCTTATCTAGCTATTTACCCTAGTAGTCCTAACTCCTTTAAAGTATAAATTAATTATTTATAGCTAATAGTATTAAACGCCCTAGTAATATCTAGCTATAGTAATAATACTATTCCCTAGTAATACTATACTATTTTTATAACCTTCTTTAGCATACTTAGTGCTATCTCTATTAACCTACTAGCCCTATTGCCTATTTATATGTCTAGTAGTATATAGCCTTCCTTTACTATAGTAGTAATCCTCCTTATAATAGCTCTCTTAATTACTTTTCTTATTGTATTTAATAGTAATATTAGCCTTTATCCCCCTAGTCTACTTAACTTCTTAAGGGTTTTCCTAGGTTTATATAAAACTACTACCTTTGCTTACTAGAAGAAGGCCGGATAGTGTCCTAAACCATAGTATACATTTATAAGGCGTATTAAATATAATATTAAGGCTGCTTTATATAGCTTAAGGAAACCTATTAGCAGCTTGTCCAGCCCTAGGGCTTTTTAACTTACTGTATTCTTTATAACTTCTTTAATCTCCTCCTCTGTAAATATAAGAACTACTTAATTATTACTTTAGTATTTTATCTCTGTCTTTATCTCTAGACCTAAAGCCCTAGCTATAAATAAAGAAAAGAACCTCTCTATAAATACCTTTGCCTTACCCTTATATATAACCTCTACTATCTCCTCCCTGCTATTATTTCCTAGCTAAGTTAGTAGTAAAACCTGTTATATTTTAGGAGAAAGTCTACTCTATAGCCAGGCCTAGTGCTCTAGGGTCTAAAGGCTTTCTTTAGACCTAAATAACTTACTAACTACTTATTGGTAATTACTTTTCTTTTCCTTTAAGATTATATAATCCTGTTTTTCTATAGCTTTTATTAAGGCCTGCTATAATTCCTGTGTTTATTATTACTACTACTGCTTATTAGCATATCTTGCCTCTACTATTACATCCTTTACCCTTTTATTCCACTAAGGCTATAGTTTACTATACCCTTAAGGTTATTTAAGTGCTATTATATTAGCTATTTTTATAAGTTATTAAGTAAGCTATTATGCATAGTTATTGATTTCCTGCTAGTTATATAGCAGGAGCTCTAACCCCTCCTTTTTAAGCCTATTTAAAGCCTTTACTATAATAAGGTTCTTATTTGCTATCCTTTAACCCCTAACTAACCCTAGGCTATTACTTAATTCCTTACTTATTTTAATGCTAATAAGCTAAGGTATATGGTTAGATCTGGCGATTTCTACTAGCCTAATAAATTTAATACTAATATTATAAGTAGTTTATGTATGGTTAATAGTGCTATCCCTGCTACTATATTTTCTCCTTATTACTTCCCTAAATAGTATAGCTAGGCCGAGTTACTACCTTGTTATAAATTTTAATATCTTATTATATCTTTAAGAGGTTTAGCTAAATCTGTTCTATAAAGGGTAGTATTAGTTAAAGTCCCCTATAAACACACTCTAGCCCTTTACCTAGGTATTAGTAAAGTATTATAAAGGCATTTGCCACTCCTTTTTATAAGCTGGGGAATAGATATTATATACCTTTACTTTATATAGCTTAATACTATACTAATCCTCCCCCCTCCCTATAGTTTAAAGTCCTGTCTTAACCTTTTAATATATATAAATTATTATTTTTTTACTATATATTGCTAATATATAGTACCCTTAAGATAGATTTAGTAGTATATTATTATAACCTTCTGGTTTCTAAATAGCTATTACCTTAAGGCTAATGTTATACCCTAGTACTAGATGTACTAAATTGCTTTTCTTCTGTATATTCTAGTATATAACCTTAATTATATACTTTATTATATGCTTTAGAGCACTCTAATTAGGCTGGCTTTAGTATTGTTTTACCCTCTAATTAGTTATAAAAAGGCTAGTATTATGTCTTCCTCTGCTAGTCTTTATTGTTTTAATTATAGCTTATAGGTTTATTTTATAGAAAGGCCCCTTAGTTATATGCTCCTTCCTCTTAGCTGCCTTTTTATTAGTCCCCTGGTTTCTTTTTTATAATAACCCTTGCCTATAGTAGCTGTTATAACCTCTGACTGATGGCTATAAAAGAACAGCAGCCTTATAGCATAAGCCTCCCTAGCCTACTGCTATTTATTATTACTTACTAAGCATAGCTAAGACTATACTAAATATGCCCTTATATAATTTAGGTATTTCTCTTATATCTTTCCTATTAACGTTAGGTAAGTCCTCTTTCCTTTAGGGTGTTTTTTAGTAGTATACCTACTATATCTTACTTCCTCCTTATAGTATCTAGTAATATGCCTAATCTTATAATAGTTATAATATTGCTTTAGGTAAATTATCTTATTATATAGCTTAGTATAAAAAATCTTTACTTAGTATATTATTCCCTTATAGCATAGGCGGTTTACTACCTTAGTGCCCTTAATACTAACTACTAGTAGTGCCCTTATTACTATTCCCTTTAGCTTTTATACTATTATCTTTACTATGTTTAAACTATTCTTTTTTTTAATATTTTTCCTTATATCCTTAATTATAATATGGTTTATTAATTATATAGGAAATCCCTTAATAATTATACTAAACATCTTTTTATTTACTTTTACCTTAGGTCTAAAGGTAACTCTTACTTAGGCTGTATTTTCCTTTTATTTCCTTTTTACTTTAGTAAATATAATAACTATGTCTTTACTTTATAGTTAGTATACTGCTACTACCTTCTTTATACTAATAGTGCTATTTACTACCTTTATAATCTCCCCTAGTAATCTGTTCCTAACTACCTTATTAATAGTGTTTTCCTTTATTATTACTTCCTAGTAATAGTAGGCTAGTATTACTATACCCTTTATTTAGGCTAAAGGGATTATTATATTCTGCCCTATAGCTCTATAAGCTATAATAGTTACCTAAGTCCTTTTAACTACTAATTTAGTCCTAGAAATAGCCTTTATTACCTTCATAACTACCTTCTTAATTATGGTTTTTACCTTGCTATTAACTGCTTCTATAATTAAAGCCTATAGGCCTTCTATGCCAGTTCTTATTTAGGCTATCTCCCCTCCTATATCTATAGCAATTTATATAATAATTCTAATAAAAGCCTATATTTTTATTATTTTTACCTTTAGAATAACTTTTATTATTAATTCCTTTAGTAATTTTATTTTATTCTTTAGTTTTTTCTATACTACTACTACTCTAGGATTTTTCCTTAATACTATATTTCTTCCTAGGTAGTACCTTATTCTTTATTAGTTATAGATTTATATAAAAATTTATTAATTATTATACCCCTTATACTGCTTACTTCCCTTATATAATATGCTATTACTAGGGGGGGTAATTAATAATAAGGAATTTAATTCTATGCTTCTTTTCTGTTTTAGGCGTAATACCGCGTCGTATCCGCGGTGTTTTTGTCGATAAGAGTTTTTGTAATAGAGCTATTAAAAGCTCCTATAGGGTTAATATCTTGAGGTTAGTATATATTAGTAGTTAACGTATTTTAATTATTATTATTAAAGACTATAGATAATAACCTTTATATATAACCCTTATTTTCTTATTTCTTCTAGTAAAAACTTGTGTTTTAAAATCATTATAATGCAGACTAATAATACCCTAGGACTTAGTAATACTAAGTTTTTTAATTATAAAGAGATTAAGTTAAAGAATGCTAAATTCCTTATAAAGCCAAAAGAGAGGTTAATAATTTCAATACTATTAATCTTTAATAGTTACATTTTAAGCAAAGTTAATAATGATACCTTCTTTTTATAATAAAAGGCATAAGGAAGGAAGCTATTATAAGTTAATAACCTGACTAACTAAGCAAAATATATTAAACAGTAAGCCTAAGGAGCATATATTACTCTAATATATTAACCTAAAGCATTTTATAATTTTTCTATTACTACCTAAGTGTAATAACCAGAATCTAATAATATTTTAAGGCTTAATAAAAGACTTTAATTGTAAATTAATAATTAAAACTATAGACTTTAATATATATCTCTCTTACTAAAAAACACTACTCTTTATATCTTTATTAATAGTTCTTTTATAAATAATAAAGACCTTAGCTCTTAACTAGGCTATATAATCATCCTAGGTAATAAAAGGAAGGATAATAATACCTCTAAATTCACCCTTAAAGGAAATATTATAATATACAGCTTAACTAAATCTAAAAGAGTTATAAGAAGTGCCTTAGCTTTTAAGCTATATAGGATGGTTTAAGGTGTTAATATTACCTATATAATAAGTACTACTTTAAATATAATTACTAACTAAATTAATAAGCTAAGAATCCTAATAATTATATATACTAACTCTTTCTTACTATATAAGTATATTATTAAGCTAGGGATAATAAAGAAAAAGAGGTTAATAATTAATATTATAGCTTTACGGCAGTTATATAAGAGGAGGGAAGTAGCTAAGATACACTAGATTAATAGTAATAATAATCCTACGAATATAATAACAAAAGCTTTACTAAATAAAGCTCTTAAGACCTTTATAATAAAGAATAAAGCCTAAATCTATATAGAAGGATGGGTTAAAAGACCTATTATAAGAATTGCTGTAAGAGCCGCTGCCGGAGCTGCTAAAGATTAGAAAAGTCCTAATTCCTTACTAAATTTAATAGCAAATTAAGCATCTAATAAAGAGTTTAAATTTAATGAATTTAAACGCAATTATAAGCTCCTAATTTGGTAGGATTAAATGCGGGAATTACACTCTTTAGCTCCCCCTCCCCCCTATAACACTCTTTACCCCTATAACTATTTAGCCTAGACTAACAAAAGTCATTTATTTAGAGGATATTTTTCGCTTTATTACTGGTTTATTAATATTTGATTATTAAGGCGTTTTATGTATTTTTTTAGAGCAATTTCTTTTCTTTAATAAAGAGAGAATTTATAAGTATTAGAATTGCTTATATAAAGGATAGAAGGGGTATGCCGTATTAACTAGGAATTATAGGTCGCGCATAGAATACACGCACCCTAATTAGCTAAATTATAGGTTATATAACCTAGGGCTATAATGTAGCCATAATACTATACCTCTATATTATAGCTTACTTTTTTTCTCTCTTAGAAGATATAATAAATTAAATTAGATTACCCTCCCCTTCCCTTACTACTTCGTTGCAGCTGCATTAGATAGTAACCTGCGAGTTACCAACAGCAGGGATACTAGAATTAAATAAATCTTTTTTTTTTATAAATATTATTTTTATTTAAGTTACTAGCTTTATAATAGTATTTTAGTAAAACTATAACATATAATATTTATCTTTTTATTATTTACTCTAGACACCTTAGTAAATATAATATAAAAATTACACTTATAATAAATAAAATAATAATAAATATAGTGTAACCTAATACTATAGCTAACTTAGTAGAGATAAGTACTATATAAAAGCTGCTATACTTTTAAGATATAATAGTAATATAGGAAATAATAAATTAAAATATAGTAAATTAAATTACTAAGCTAAAAAAATAGCTATAAATAGCATCTGCTTTAGCTATATCTTTTACTACTAATACAGGCACCTTAGGTATAGGTAGATAGTAAGTGGCCTTAATAAAGATAAAACTAAAGAGAAAACCCCTTAATATAAGTAATTTTTATAATAAAAATAATGTTAAATATTAAGCTTAATATAGTTTTTAGCTTATAAACTAGTAGCTAATAGCACCTTTATTAGTAATAATTAGAATAAATAGTATTTTATTTACTAGTACTTATTAGCTTAGGTTTAGGCATAAATTATACCCTTTTTTAAAGCTAGGAAATCCCTTTATTTTTTTATAGCAAAGTTCTTATTATATCTTAACTTCTTATTTATTAACCCTTACTAATAAGAGCATACTATTACTAAACTTAATTAGGTTAAATAATAACCAGGGGAAAGATTTAATAATTTTTTTATCCGATTTAAATAAAAACTTATCTTAGCAGGAGACTGTAAATAGGCAAACCCTATAAAATAATCTAAATTATATATAGCTTTAAATAAAAAAATATATAATTATTATATAGAATATAATATTCTCTATACTAATTACTAAAAGGCATTATCTAGGCTATAAAGTATTATACTAAATATTAAGTTATATAAACTAAAGGAGTAATTTAAGCTATAGCACTATAAACAGGCCAGATCCCCTTTAGCTTTCTCTTATAATAAAGAGAAAGATATACAGATAACAAGGGTAAACATTATAATATTAACAGGTAGGGGAAAAACGTATGCTATATAGGTATTTAAAGAAACCATATAAGCATAATAGGATAATAAATAGTGCCTGCATTATAGTAGTATAAACTACTATATAAAGTCTTACTAGCTTCTCCTAGTATAACGTTTAAATATAATTATACATATACTAAATATAACTAGTTACTAATCTAAGCCTAAAGTAGAAAAGGGATTAAAAAAAACAGCCCTTAAGTATAAAGCTTAATAAGAGGGAAAAAAATAGTAAGATATTATTATACTAACTATATATTATAGCTAAGGTATATAAATAAATAAAATAAAAAATAAATACTACTCCTTTTTTATTACTAGTTTTATTTAATAAAATAGCCTTTACTAATGTATAAGTAAATAGCAAGTATAATAATTATACTTGTTAGTAACGCGCAGGTTACTATCCAGTGCAGCTGCAACGAAGTAGTAAGGGGGGGGGTGACAAAGTCTAATAATCTATTTATATATATTCTAAGAGGAAGAAGCAGGCTATAATACAGAGGTGTAGTATTATAGCTATAGTACAGCCCTAGGTTATATAATATATAATCTAACTAATTAGAGTGCGTGCATTTTATATACAACCTATAATTCCTAGTTAATACAGCATATCCCTTCTATTCTCTATATAAGCAATTCTAATACTTACAAATTCTCTCTTTATTAAAGAAGAGAAATTGTTTTAAAAAAGTGTATAAAACGCCCTAATAATTAGATATTAATAAACCGGTAATAAAGCAAAAAACATCCTTTAAATAAATAACTTTTATTAGTCTAGGTCGAATGGTTATAGGGTTAAAGAGTATAATTCCTGCGTTTAATTCTACTAAATTAGACGCTTATAATTGCATTTAAATTTATTGAATTTAAACTCTTTACTGGGCGCTTAATTTGCTATTGAATTTAATAAGAAATTAGGACTTTCCTATTCTTTAGCGGCTCTGGCAGTAGCTCTTATAGTAACTCTTGCTATAGGTTTTTTAACTTATCCTTTTACATGGATTTAGACTTCATTTTCTATTATAAAGGTCTTAAGAGCTTTATTTAGTAAAGCTTTTATTATTATATCTATAGGATTATTATTACTATTAATTTATTATATTTCGGCCACTTCCCTCCTCTTATATAACTACCTTAAAGCTATAATATTAATTATTAACCTCTTTTCCTTTATTATACTTAGCTTAATAATACACTTATATAGTAAGAAGGAATTAGTACATATTATTATCAGAATTTTCAGCTTATTTAATTAGTTAGTAATAATATTTAGGTTAGTGTTTATTATAAATGTAATATGAACACCTTAAACCATCCTATATAGCTTAGAAGCTAAAGCACTCCTTATAACTCTTTTAGACTTAGTTAAGCTATATATTATAATATTTCTGTTAGTAACGCGCAGGTTACAAGTATGCTGCAGCACAAATGTAGGGGGGGGTAAAGTCTAATAATTAATTTATGTATATTCTAAGAAGAAGAAGCAGGCTATAATATAAAGGTATAGTGTTATAGCCACATTATAGCCCTAGGTTACATAACCTGTAATCCAGCTAATTAAGGTGTGTGTATTCTATAAATAACCTATAATTCCTAATTAATATAGCATATCCCTTTTATTCTTTATATAAGTAATTCTAATACTTATAAATTCTCTCTTTATTAAAGAAGAGGAATTACTCTAAAAAAATGCATAAAACGCCTTAATAATCAAATATTGATAAACTGGTAATAAAGCAAAAAACATCCTCTAAATGAATAACTTTTATTAGTCCAGGCTGAATGGTTATAGGGGTAAAGAGTATTATAGGGACTAAAGAGTGTAATTCCCACGTTTAATCCTACAAAATTAGGCGCTTATAACTGCGTTTAAATTCATTAAATTTAAACTCTTTACTAGGCGCTTAATTTGCTATTAAATTTAATAAGAAATTAGGACTTACCTAATCTTTAGCGGCTCCGGCAGTGGCTTTTACAGCAATTCTTATAACAGGTCTTTTAACCTATCCTTTTACATGGATTTGGACTTTATTTTTCGTTATAAAGGTCTTAAGAGCTTTTTTTAGTAAAGCTTTTATTATTATATCCGCAGGATTATTATTACTATTAATCTATTATATCTTAGCTACTTCCCTTCTCTTATATAACTGCCTTAAAGCTATAATTTTAATTATTAGCCTCTTTTTCTTCATTATCCCTAGCTTAATAATATATTTATATAGTAAGAAAGAATTAATGCATATTATTATCAGGATTTTCGGCTTATTTAGTTAGTTAGTAATAATATCTAAAGTAGTACTTATTATATAGGTAATATTAATACCTTATACTATCCTATATAGCTTAAAAGCTAAAGCACTCTTTATAACTCTTTTAGACTTAGTTAAACTATATATTATAATATTTCCTCTAAGGGTGAATTTAGAGGTATTAATGTTCTTTTCCTTATTACTAAGAATAATTACATAGCTAAGCTATAAGCTAAGGTCTTTATTATTTATGAAAAAACCATTAATAAAGACATAAAGGGCAGTGTTTTTTATTAAGAGAGATATATATTAAAGTCTATAGTCTTAATTATTAATTTACTATTAAAGTCTTTTATTAAGCCTTAAAATATTATTAGATTCCGGTTATTAAACTTAGGCAGTAATAGAAAGATTATAAGATGCTTTAGGTTAATATATAAGAGTAATATATGCTCCTTAGGCTTATTATTCAATATATTACGCTTAGTTAGTTAGGTTATAAACTTATAATAGCTTCTTTCCTTATACCTTTTATTATAAAAAGAAGGTATTATCATTACCTTTGCTTAAAATATAACTATTAAATATTAATAGTATTAAAATTATTAACTTCTCTTTTAGCTTTATAAGAAATTTGGTATTTTTTAATTTAACCTCTTTATAATTAAAGAATTTCGCATCGCTAAGTCCTAAGGTATTATTAGTCTGCATTTTAAAATTCTAAAGCATAAGCTTTCCTTTATAGAAATAAGAAGACATAGGTTATAGGTAGAGGTAATTATTTAAAGCTTTTAATAATAATAATTAAAGTATGTTAACTACTAATATATACTAGGCTTTGTTATTCTGTATAGCAGCTTAATTATAACTATAATAACGTTTAGCAGGTAAATATATGTAATTTATATAGGAAGCTTTGTAAGAATTATATAATTTAGCTTTATTTGTAATTAAACATATGCCTAGGTAATGTCTTTAAGCTAAACCATAATGCCTTCCTTTTTTAATAAGGAAGTAAGAGTAATAATAAGCCTTTAACTAGCTCTTTAAATCATTAGTAACTAAGTAAGAATAACTTCTTTTCCTTAGTTACTATAGCCTTAGATAACATATTATAATTTTTTATATAAAGAGTTAGTTACCTTGCCTTTAACTTTTCCTACTATTTATAAGCTAAAGAGCCTTTTACCTCTATGATTTTAAGGGTTGAATTTTATAAATTCAAATACATTTCTAGCTAGTAAAGCATTAATTTCTGCTTTATTAGAGAGTTTGAAAGGTTCTCTAGGTATATTAATTTTTCCTTATATATAGAGGTTAATTATAAGTTAAAAATTGGCCTTTTCTTTCTTAATAAGAAAAGCCTCTGCTTAAGGGTATTTCTAGGGTCTTTTACATTCTCTTTATAGTAGAGTTATTACGTTATTAAGGGGGTTTTTATGGTTTTTATTACCTTAAACCAGGTCTTCCTTATAAGAAGATTTTATCTCTAGTAAGGTTATTGTTGGAATCGCTTGTCTTAAGGATGGAAGGGATACACAATAGTAACCGGGAATTGTGGGTTATATACACAATACATATGCCCTAATTAGCTGGATTACTATGTTATATAACCTAGGGCAGTACTGTGGCTATAACACCACACTTCTGCATTATCCCCCTCTTTTTCCTTTAGATAATTACAACAAGAATATAGAAATCAGACCTTTGTTACCCCCCCCCACGTTATTGCTGCAGCAATCGCACCCTGTGAAACCAGCAGTTATATATGGTTTAATAACTATAGACTAAAATGTTATAGGGCTATAAGGTATTTCAATAATATAAGTCTCTCCTTCTATTAAGATAAGCTTATAAGGGCTAGTTTATTTGCTTTTTTTATAATAAACTTATATATTAGAATTTAAAGGAAAAGTATATATAAGCAGGGTTATTAGGCTATTATAAATATTAAAAGTATTATAAACTTAGTGCCTTATAAGATTATGCCTTACTTTATCTATTGCTTTTTAAAGTATCTTAGCTATTTAAGTAACTATAAAGCTTAGGGGGAAATTATTTATTATTCTTAAATAGGTTTTAAAGACTAAGAGAGTAGGGATAAGGCTATTTAGACTAGTAGAGTTATTAACTGCTTTAACAGTAATCTATAGTATTTACTCTTTTAAAAGAAAACTGTTAGCCTTAGTCTTAATAATATTATATACTTTATATAAAGGGTATAATATTGCTTAAGTTTTCTAATGCTATTATAAGCCTTAATAGGGACTTTATTAATATTAATTAATAATAGTTAAGCTAAATACCTGAATTTACTAGAAGTAAAATTTCTTTTAGTATTATAAACTATTTAGTTTAAGGGTCTAAGATATGTATTAATTTAGCACTCTTTAAGAGCATTTTAGATATCTTAAGCTTTTTATTATTAGGGTCTAAGAAAGCAGGCAGCTTAAAATAATATTATTAAATCTATAATATATAGGACTTGCTTCTAATTATTTTGTATAATATTTATAAGAATCTTATAATTAAATTTAAGATTATCTTTAAGAGTAAACTTAAACTTCCTTAGAGCTTTTAAATTTATTTAGTATTAATAGTAAGTATGCGTGATTTTTCCTATATTAGCCTTATTAATTTCTTTACCAGCCCTAGTTAGAAGATTATTTAATTAGTTAATTAACAGATAACTAAATTAATAATAAAGTTAATGGATTTCGGTTTTAGAAAGTATAACAATAGCAGGTTCTTAGGAACTAGCTATCTACTAAGGATATTCTTATTTTTTAATAATAGGTACTTTTTTCTCTTTTTAAATTAGAAGATTCTTAAGATTATTAAGTTTAATACCTATTTTATTTATATTTATAATAAAATAAAAAACAGTATAGTACTATTAAGCATATGAAAAGATATTATACTTAAAATTATTAAAAGCTTTAAAATACTAGTTAAAGTTATAGTACTAGCTCTAAAGGTAATAGTTCTTTAGTTAGAAAAATGCTTAATTATAAGGTTCTTTATAATTTTTATTAGAGTATTAACTTAGCCTTAGCTAGTAGTTAAAATTCCTAATGTTCCTGTATTTAAAAGTATATTATAAAATCTATTTACTATATATCTTATATTTATAAGATATATATATTATTAAGGTTGTTTATTAGTATTATAGTTATAGGGGTTTTCAAGAAATA
Source organism: Aciculosporium take MAFF-241224 (assembly GCA_000222935.2). NCBI lineage: Eukaryota > Fungi > Ascomycota > Sordariomycetes > Hypocreales > Clavicipitaceae > Aciculosporium > Aciculosporium take. The sequence goes on along the minus strand of AFQZ01000225.1, from coordinate 8,157 downwards.
ATGTATATTTAAAAGCATTATTTTGTAAGAAGTTTATAGTTAATGCTAAAAAAAGTAGGGAATTTAGTGCTTATATAAAGAATACTATAAAGGAAAGAGTATTATAAGCCTCTTTATTATATGGTTTCTTTTTTTTATTAGTAGTAAGAAAAGCAGTATTTTAAGCGGCTTTTTTATGCTTATTCTTACTGCTATTATTAGTAGTAGTAAGTTAAGCTATTTTACCCTTATAGGCCTATAGAAATATATAGTATTAGCATTTAGAAGGTAGTTTTTAGTGTTTTCTATTATTCTATTAAGTTACTTTTGCTTTCTTTTACTTAAAGGCAGGATAATTAGTTAATTAGTATTTTTCTTTATAGTATATAAAGCATTTCTTTAAGCTTATCCTAGCTTAAGGTTTTTTATAATATATAGCTTATAAATATTATTAGTCTGTAAATATTGCCTTATTAGTATCTTAGTCTGTGGACCAGGTGATAAGAGCATTTAAATTATTATTAGTAGTTGTTAGTAACTAACTTATAGAGGTTAGTAGTATATCTATTACTAAGAGGCAATTTTAAAGATTACTAATAAATCCTTTAAAGGTTAGCATATTTCTAAATTTTATATTATAGAAATTATTATTATTTTCTATTGCTTATTATACTTAATAAAGAAGGATTATATCTTACTTAAGAGGGTTATAAAGGCTATTAAATATCTTTATAAGTTAATTAAGAAGGATTTCTAAGTATTCTAACTTATTCTTTATTAGGTGCTTTATAATAATATAGTAGAGGTATAAATTAGTAAATTATATTTTATAAAAGCTCTTATTCTTAGGTGTTTTAAAGTGATTCCTAATGTTTTAAGTTATTTCCTTAAATATTATTATCTTTACTCTAAAGTATTTAAAAAAGTATATATAAGCTTTACCTTAAAGTATAATAAGAAAGGCTTTTAAGTAAAGTAAAGGGGAAACTCCTGCTTAAGAATATTTCTCTTTAAAATATAGTAACTTCTTATTAATAAAGTTATATACTTCTTTAGAATATTATTCTTTTTTTAGTAAAGTTTCTTGAGAGTATTAAGAGCTGTTTAATTACTATAAGAAAGTATTTTAATTAGGTTTTATAGTTTTAATTAAGGGTTTTTAGTTAAATGAAAATCTTTATTATTATTAGAATCCTTATTATTAGAAAGTTTAAGTTATTAAATCTCTTTTCCTTTCCTAGTTGCTTTTTTTAGTAAAGGTTTATAATTTATATTAGGGTTAATATTTAAAATATTAATAAGATCTTTAGAGACATTTAATCTTAATTCTCTAGCTGTTTTAACACTATTATTATTAATGTAGTCACATAGGGTATACTTAAGATTAGTATTATTTTTATTAAAAGCATCCTTAGTCTAATTTTTATAATCCTGCTAGAAGTTAATAAGAAGATTATGTGTTAAGCTTTATAGTGCATTTTACCACTAAAGCTTACAGGCAAGGCTAGATTACCTGGCCTCTTAAAGGTTATCAACTAACCTTCTGGATTACTAGAGATCTAGGGTGCTTACATAAGCATATTTAGACTTATTAGGAAGCCCCTTTCTAGAGGACTCTAATAATATCTAAATGTACCCTAGATAGGAAGAAACCAGGGAGATACGCCCTATAAAATTGTATGGAATTCTATAGAAGCAGGATGACGTATGCTCTGGTGGGTCTTGGTGGGTTAATTAGAAATCAACCACTTTCTTTCCTTTCCATTCTATTCTTTTCTATGTTTACTAGGCCTAATTAGGCTAGTAACCTATAGTGGGTATAGCCCCACTTTTCTTCTATTCTCTGTGTATATAAGGAGGCTTTCCCTCCCTACCTTAGATAGATTTTCTTAACCTTAACAATAACAACAGCATTAGTAATACGATCTTTTTAATATATTTCACTTTGCACCTTTTTTGTTATTGTTCCATGCTCTCTTATAGAGCTTGTATTATAAGCTATATACCCTATAGCTTATAAGCAAGACCTCTGTTTGTTATACTTGCTTATATAAGTAAGAGCCTTCTAATACTACTGTGGGATAGTATTAGGTATAATTAGGCGTGCCTTCTTATATCTAGCTATACCTCAAAATATTATGCCTTTTTCCTTACTTAAGAATATAATAGTTAATCGTATATATAATACAGTTATTAATCTGTTATTTAGTGGCTATATTAATGTTAATGTTTTTAACTAACTTAGTTTAATTTTAGAATAGAATTAGGCAGTGCTTATAGAGGTTTTAAGGAAGAGTGCTCTTTAAAAGTTCTTTTCTATAGATATCTTTTTAGAGCTATTTATTAAAATTATTTTTTTTTCCTTAGCTTAAAGATATTTTAGTGTTTTAGGCTTTATATTTAGTACTAATTAAAGCGGTTAGTATTAGTTAATTCTCTGTAAATAATAGTAAAGATCTGGTTTTAATTGTAAATAAGTAATAGTTAATAATAAAAAAGAAGATCTATAAGAGTTAAGTCTTTTTATTATTATAAATAAGTAGTAAAAGTTAATAATTAAAGAAATAATCCTTTAGTTAGTATAACATTAGAATTTCTTATAGTTATATAAGTAAAAATATTTAAATAAGTCTCTTTTAAGTATTACCTAGTAAATCTATAGTTATTAGTAACCATTAATTAGTATTAGTAATACACAGGTTATAAGTATGCTATAGTATAAATATAAAGGGGGGTAAAGTCTAATAATTAATTTATATATATTCTAAGAAAAAGAAGCAGGCTATAATACAGAGGTGTGGTATTATAGCAATATTACAGCCCTAGGTTATATAACCTATAATCTAGCTAATTAAGGTGCGTGCATTCTATATGCAACCTATCATCCCTGGTTAATACGGCATATCCCTTCCATTCTCCATACGAGCGATTCTAACAATTTCCTTTAAGGGTAAATTTAAAGGTATTATTGCCCTTCCTTTTATTACCTAGGATGATTATATAGCCTAATTAAGAGCTAAGGTCTTTATTGTTTGTAAAAGAACTATTAATAAAAATATAAAGAGTAGTGTTTTCTAGTAAGAGAGATATATATTAAAGTCCATGGTTTTAATTGTTAATTTGCTATTAAAGCCTTTTATTAAGCCTTAAAATATTATCAGATTTTGGTTATTAAATTTAGGTAGTAATAGAAAGATTATAAGATGCTTTAAGTTAATATATAAGAGTAATATATACTCTTTAGGCTTACTGCTTAATATATCTTACTTAGTTAGTTAGATTATTAATATGTAATAGCCTCTTTCCTTAGGCTTTTTATTATAAGTAGAAGGTATTATTATTAATTTCGCTTAGAATACATCCATTAAACATTAGCAGTATTAAAATCGTTAACTTCTCATTAAGCTTTTCAAGGAATTTAGCATTTTTTAATTTAACCTCTTTATAATTAAAGAATTTGGCATTACTAAGTCCTAATGTATTATTAGTCTGCATTCTAATAATTCTAAAGCAGGTGTTTTTATAAGAAGAAATAAAAAGGTAAGGGTTATATATAGAGGTTATTATTTATAGCTTTTAATAATAATAATTAAAGTACGTTAACTACTAATATATACCAGCCTTTACTATTCCGTATAGTGGCTTAATTATGACTATAATAACATTTAGCGGGTAGAGATATGTAATATATATAGGAAGCTTTATAAGAATTATATAATTTAGCTTTATTTATAATTAAACGTATGCCTAGGTAATGTCTTTAAGCTAAACCATAATACCTTTTTTTTTTAATAAGGAAGTAAGAGTAATAATAAGCCTTTAACTAGCTATTTAAATTATTAGGGACTGCATAAGAATAACCTCTTTTCCTTAGTTACTATGGCCTTAAATAACATATTACGATTTTTTATATAAAGAGTTAGTTACCTTACCTTACCTTTAATTATTATTATTCATATACGCTAGGTAGCTAGAGCCACTATCTAGTTCATCAACTAACTTCTTAATATAGGAAAAACCCTAAAATAAGGGAGAAAACCTATATTCTTCTATATAGCTTCTGCTAAGCCTCTAATATAAAGTCTTTATTGTTTTTAATTATTAGTATGAAATATCTGCTAGTTCCCCCGGAACTACAGACAATAATAGAAGTATAGTTATTCTTTATATAAAAGGTTAGTATATTAGTAAAAACCCCTATAAGCACCTCCCCTTCTAATCCGGCTCTTTCTCCTCTATTCTATTATTTCTATTACCTTTAGTCCCTTTCTTAACCTTAATATTATATATCTGCCATACCTTATAAAGCTCCTTAGCTAACTGTCACGGTTGGAGGTCTACTAGTAAAGTGAAGGCTGTAGTTAAGCGTACTTAAAGCTAGATAGCTATAGGTAGGGTTAGTAATGTAAATACTATATTCACTAGCCTCTCTATCTCTTTATAAGATCTATCCCCTTATATACCTATATATAGCTAGGGCATAGCTTGCCCTAGTAGGTCTTTATACCCTTATACTCTTATCTTATAACTCTTTTAATAAAGCGCCTTCTCTTGTCTATAATTACCTTTAATTACTATAGGTAGTCCTAGGCCTTAGTCTCTGCTCTCTTATAACTTCCTTACTATAACCTAGTAAGCCTCTTTTCTTAAATATATAACTTATATATTATTATATATTATAACTTTAGTAAATGCATATATATTACGCTAAGCCTACCCTGCTTCCTGTCTTTTTACTAATAAATCTAATCTTATAATAACCTTATAATAAGGTCTTTACTAGGTTTTAGCTTATATTTATTTTTAATATTAACTCTATAATATTACTAAGCCTGCTAGACCTAAACCCGTTTTTTCTTATTACTTATAGTTTATTACTAACTCTTTCTTATTATCAAAGCTACCTTACTCTGCTTATGTAAGCTTATAGCTTACTGCTTTATTATAGTGTTAACACTACTTATAGAGAAATTGCTCCTAGGCACCTTAGTGCCTGATTATGTAAATAATATTATTAATCTAGGCGTATGCATTAGATTAGTAGTCTAACTATCTAGCTATAAGAAGGACTCTTCCTCTTTCTCTTTAGCTTGTTTTTTCCTTTCTTCTTTATTATTATTTGCTTATATATTATCTCCTGTTACTACTATGTTTTTACTCTCTTACAGCTTAGCTGCTACTATTACTCCCCTTTTATTAATATATATATAGATTTTAACATTATTATTATCCTATTTATCTAATAAGTTATATGCTTAACGTTATGTGTGTGCTGCTTGCTTATAGCTAATAATTGCTAGTTATTAATCTTTATACTAGTTAATCTCCTACTTCTTTTTCTATAGCTTTCCCTCCTACTCTTAGTAAGCCAGATATTATAATATCTGTCTTTAGAGTTAGTTAGTATGTTGTCTAAATACTTACACACCTAGGCTATAGCTAACCTACTACTAGGGTCTAAAAAATTCCTTATTATTATTATAGCTATATAGTAGTAACCTAGTAAATCTTCTTAAAGCTTAATAATACTAAACCTATATATATTCTTAAGTATATTATTATCCCTAAGCCTTATAAGAAGATATATAATAGTAAGTATGCTACTTATACTTTACTATCCTATTACTAATTATTATAGCCTATAGCGTAAAATGCTCTTATTACTCTAGGAATAATAAGAAGTATAATAGTATTAGTTTCCTATAATTATTTCTGTCCTAGTTACTGCTAACTAGCTACTAAATGCCTATATAAATTAGTATTCTTTACTAAAAAATATTTAAAGAAATAGAAAAAAAGACTAATAGTATCTACTATTATTAAATATCTATAAGTTTATTACTTAATTATAGTTAATTTACTGCTAATAATTCCTAGGGTATTATAAGTATAAAGTCGAATTTAGCTATTATAATAGCTAAAGCAAAAAATTCTAACATTTATAGATATACCTAATATATATATCTCTAGGTAGATATTAAGCTTAAGCTTAAAAATAATAAGCATACTATAATCTTATAAGGCATTACCTATATTACTATACTTATATAAATAAAAATTGCTAATTACTTATAATATATCTATATATATAGTAAAAATATATATATCTTTTAGTCTATTTATAACTTTATAATAGCTAACTTATTACTAGCTATATAAGCCTATTATAAGGGAGATTCCCCTTATTATATATATTATGCTTATAACCATTTCTTATACTATATTAGAATTACTTAGTATTAAATCTAACTTTATAGGTGCTAATAACTATAATAATAGCTCTAAATAAGAATAGCTTATTAGTAGTAAGATTATAATGCTTTTAGTAGCTATTAGTTTATTATTAATAAAGATAAATATCTTTAAGTATTACTAATATCTCCTGTAATATATTATATATATACTCTGCTACCTTACTACTATTCTCCTTTTATAATTTATTATAATGTCTTATATGTTAAAGTTTCTTTTTAGTACTTAGGAATTCTCTAATTTATTATAGCCTTTTTACTTTACTAAGTATTTATACTGCTTGCCTTAATACTTATATATTATAATTTGCTTAACCTTATATAATTTCTAGTTATAAATAAGTAGTTGTAATATTATTATAGCCTTATTAGGATTTAGACCTTTATATAGCTCTAAACTTATAATATTAAATATATTATATAGGCGCATATTATTTAGAAGCTTTAAATAATAAGCTAGTTTATATGCGCCTACTTTCTTTAAAACCTTAAAAGGTTTTAAATACTTTATTATAAGCTTTTTACTTAGTTATTAAAGGTTAATATTCTTAGTTAATAAAAGCATATAGTTGCCTAGTAAAAAACTTATTAAGCCTCTTTTCTTATTATAGTGCTTTATATACTATTCTTAAGTTATATATAGTAGCTACTTAGTTGCCTTATGTTATTATTATAATTCTTATACCCTTATATCTACTTATATATTTATAATATCTAGTTCCTTTATATTATAGTTTAGGCTTCTTAGTTAATAACCTTATAATAACTTTATTAGAGAGTAATTATAAGCTAAGTACTTACTAGTATTATAAGCATATTAAGCTAAATATAAGTAGTTTTTTTAGTCTGTTTACTCTTATACTTTAAATGCTCTAAGGTAGTGCTCTAGGACTTAGTTAACCCTTTTTATCTATTTATCTGTTTATAGGTAGAAAGCAGTACTAAGTAATTGCTTAGTTACTAGTAAGTAGTAAAAGGTTTTCTAAAAACTACTAGTAAATATTATTTTTTTATCTAAAATAATCCCTTTTAGTATACTATAGTCCTTAAATATATATTTAAGGAAAATAATAGTAAGATTATTACTTATTATCCTTATAAATATGGCTATATATAGCGTGTATTTTAAGAACTAATTTATAATAATAAGAATTATATTATGCTCCTTTTTGCTAGCTTATTTCATTAGGGGGAGGCTAGTAATAAAGTCTATAAAGAGCTATTAAAAAGGTCTGCTAGGAATTAATAATATAGCTAACTTACTATAACGTTAGTATAACCTAGGCTTATTAACTTAATAGTTTAAGTATAAGCTTATATAGTTTTTTATATCTTTTTATAATTCTAGCTAGTAGTATTATTTAGCTACTCTATAAATTATCTTACTTATACCCTAGTATCCTACTATAAGGTTATTATAAGTAAGTATTAGAATTTCTATATATATTTTTACTAGTATATATACCCTTATATTAAAATATAATAAACTATTTTTATTAATTACTTAGTGCTTTTTAACTGTTATATTACTACGACTAAGTAGTACTATTTACATTTTATATAATAGATCTTATTTTTATGCTTTTTAAATTACTATTATAATGGGTTTGCTTACTAGCTCTTTAGTGTATTTAATAGTACTTTATCTTTTAATTACTATTAGTCTTACTATTAAATTACTATATACTTATATAAACTATATTTATAAATATATAGCTAGGGAGGTCTTTTTACTATAAGCTTACTTTAAACTCTTAAATACTATATTGTTAAATAGGTTACTATTAATATATTACTTAAATATATAGCTCTTATACTGCTTAAATATATAGCTAGAGAGGTCTTCTTATTACTAGCTTGCTTTAAACTCTTAAATATTATATTATTAAATAAGGTTACTATTAATATACTATTTAAATATATAGCT
>AFQZ01000226.1:0-59730 GCA_000222935.2 Aciculosporium take MAFF-241224 | reverse complement strand
CTATTATATTTAATAGCGATATTAGCCTCTACCCCTCTAGTCTGCCTAACTCCTTAGGGGTTTTCCTAGGTTTATATAGAACTACTACCTTTACTTATTAAAAAAAGGCCGGATAGTATTCTAAACTATAGCATGCATTTATAAGGCATATTAAATACAATATTAGGGCTGCTTTATATAGCTTAAGGAAACCTATTAGCAGCTTGTCCAGCCCTAGGGCTTTCTAACTTACTGTATTCTTTATAACTTTATTAATTTCCTCCTTTATAAACACAGGAACCACCTAATTATTACTATAGTATCTTATCTCTACTTTTATCTCTAAACCTAGAGCCCTAGCCGTGGATAAGGAAAAAAACCTCTCTATAAATGCCTTTGTCTTACCCTTATATATAACCTTTACTATCTCCTCCCTGCTATTATCTCCTAGCTAAGTTAGTAGTAAGACCTATTATATCTTAAGAGGAAGTCTACTTTATAGCTAGGCCTAGTGCTTTAGGGTTTAAAGGCTCTCTTTAGACCTAAATAACTTACTAACTGCCTATTACTAACTGCTTTTCTTCTCCTTTAAGATTATATAATTCTGTTTTCCTATAGCTTTTATTAAGGCCTGCTATGATTCCTGTGTCTGTTATTACTATTACTGCCTATTAGCATATCTTGCCTTTACTATTACATTCTTTACCCTTTTATTTTACTAAGGCTATAGTTTACTATGCTCTTAAGGTTATTTAAGTGCTATTATATTAGCTATCTTTATAAGTTATTAGGTAAGCTATTACATATAGTTATTAATTTCCTACTAATTATATAGCAGGAGCTCTAACCCCTCCTTTCTAAGCCTGTTTAAAGCCTCTGCTATAATAAGGTTCTTATTTACTATTCTCTAACCCTAAACTAACCCTAGGCTATTGCTTAATTCCTTACTTATCCTAATACTAATAAGCTAAGGCATATGGTTAGATCTAGCGATTTCTACTAGCCTAATAAATTTAATACTAATATTATAAGTAGTCTATGTATGGTTAATAGTGCTATCTCTGCTACTATGTTCTCTCCTTATTACTTCCCTAAACGGCGTAGCTAGGCCGAGTTGCCACCTTGTTATGAATTCCAACATCTTATCATGCCCCTGAAAGGTTCGGCCGAATCTCTACTCTACATAGCTTAACACTGCACTAATCCTCCCCCCTCCCTATAGTCTAAAGTCCTGTCTTAATCTTTTAATATATATAAATTACCGTTCTTCTGCTGTATATTACTAATATATAGTGCTTCTAAGATAGATTTAGCGGTATACTATTATAACCTCCTGGTTCCTAAATATCTATTACCTTAGGGCTAACGTTATACCCTAATACTAAATATACTAGATTGCTTTTCTTCTATATATTCTAGTATATAACCTTAATTATATACTCTATTGTATGCTTTAGAGCACCCTAGTTAGGCTGGCTCTGGTATTATTTTGCCCTCTGGTTAGTTATAAAAAGGCTAGCATTATGCCTTCCTCTGCCAGTCTCTGTTGTCCTAATTATAGCTTATAGGTTTATTTTGTAAAAAGGCCCCTTAGTTATATGCTCCTTCCTCTTAGCTGCCTCTCTATTAGTCCCCTAGTCTCTTCTCTATAATAACCCTTACCTATAGTAGCCATTATAATCTCTAACTAATAGCCGTAAAAGAATAGCAGCCTTATAGCATAAGCCTTCCTTGCTTACTACTATTTATTATTACTTACTAAGCATAGCTAAGACTATACTAGATATACCCCTGTATAATTTAGGTATCTCTCCTATACCTTACCTATTAACATTAGGCAAGTCCTCTCTTCCTTAGGGTATTTTCTAGTAGTATACCTACTATATCTTACTTCCTTCTTATAGTGCCTAGTAATATACCTAATCTTATAATAGTTATAATATTACTTTAGGTAGATTATCTTATTATATAGCTTAGTATTAAAAATCTCTACTTAGTATACTATTCTCCTATAGCATAAGTAGTTCACTGCCTTAGTGCTCTTAATACTAACCACTAGTAGTGCCCTTATTGCTATTCCCTTTAGCTTTTATACTATTATCTTTACTGTGTTTAAACTATTCTCCTTTTTAATATTCTTCTTTATATCCTTAATTATAATATGGTTTATTAATTATATTAAGAATCCCTTAATAATTATACTAAACATCTTCTTATTTACTTCTGCCTTAGGTCTAAAGGTAACTCTTACTTAGGCTATGTTTTCTTTTTATTTCCTTCCTACTTTAGTAAATATAATAACTATATCTTTACTTTATAGTTAGTATACTACTACTGCCTTCTTTATACTAATAGCACTATTTACTGCCTTTATAATCTCCCCTAGTAATTTATTTCTAACTACCTTACTAATAGTGTTTTCCTTTACTATTACTTCCTAGTAATAGCAGGCTAGTATTGCTATACCCTCTGTTTAGGCTAAAGTAATTATTATATTCTACCCTATAGCTCTATAAGCTATAATAATTACCTAAGTCTCCCTAACCACTAATCTAGTCCTAGGACTAGCCTTTATTACCTCTTTAACTGCCTTCTTAACTATAGTTTCTACCTTACTATTAACCGCTTTTATAATTAAAGCCTATAGGCCTTCTATGCTAGTTCTTATTTAGGTTATTTCCCCTCCTATATCTATAGTAATTTACATAATAATTCTAATAAAAGCTTATACTTTTATTATTTCTGCCTTTAAAATAACTTTTATTATTAATTCCTTTAGTAATTTTATTTTATTTTTTAGTTTTTCCTATGCTACTATTACTCTAAAATTCTCTTCTTAATACTATATTTCTTTTTAAGTAGTACCTTATCCTTTATTAGTTATAAATCTATATAAAAATTTATTAATTATTATACCCCTTATATTACTTACTTCCCTTATATAATATACTATTACTAAAGGGGGTAATTAATAATAAGAAATCTAATTCTATGCTTCTTTTCCGTTTTAGGCGTAATACCGCGTCGTATCCGCGGTGTTTTTATACTTTCCTTTTAGCTTTTATATATAATAGCTATAAATAATATCTACTTTAGCTATATTTTATAATATTAATATAAGTGCTTTAGGTATAAGTAGATAGTAGGTAGCCTTAATAAAGGTAAATCTAAAGAGAAAACCTATTAATATAAGTAACCCTTATAAGAGAAACTGGATTAAATATCTAGTATAAAGGAGCCTTTTAGCTTATAAACTTAAGGCAAATAATGCCTTTATTAGGAATAATTAAGATAAATAGTGTTTTATTTACTAATACTTATTAACTTAGGTTTAGGCTTAGGTTTTACTTTTTTTTAAAGTAAGAGAATTTATTAATTATATTTTAAAGGAATTCCTAATATATCTTAATACTTTATTTCTAGATTTTTATTAAGTAAAGTATACTACTATTAAACTAAATTAGATTAAATAATAACCTAAAGAGAAATTTAATAATTTTTTATTTACTTTAAGCAAAAGCTAGTCTTAATAAGATAATACTATTAAGCAGAATCTATTAAACTATTTGAATTATATATAGCTTTAAATAAGAAAATATAGGACTATTACGAAAAAAAGGAAAGTCAACGGAACACCGCGGATACGACGCGGTATTACGCCTAAAACAAAAAAGAAGCATAGAATCAGATTTCTTATTATTAATTACCCCCCTTAGCAATAGCGTATTATATAAGGGGAGTAAGTAATATAAGGGGTATAATAATTAATAAATTTTTACGTGGATTTATAACTAATAAAGAATAAGGCACTACCTAAGAAAAAACATAATATTAAGAAGAGAATCCTAGAGTAATAATAGTATAAAAAAAACTAAAGAATAAAATAAAATTACTAAAGGAATTAATAATAAAAGTTATTTTAAAGGTAAAAATAATAAAAGTATAAGCTTTTATTAGAACTTTTATATAAATTACTATAAATACAGGAGGGGAGATAGCTTAAGCAAGAACTAATATAAGAGGCTTATAGGCCTTAATTATAAAAGCAGTTAGTAGCAGAGTAAAAACCATAGTTAAGAAGGTAGTTAAGGAGGTAATAAAGGCTGTTTATAGGACTAGATTAGTAGTTAGGGGGACTTAGGCAAATATTATAGCTTGCGGAGTTATAGGGCAGAATATAATAATACCTTTAGCCTAAACAAAGGGTATAGTAATACTAGCCCGCTATTACTAAAAAGCACTAGTAAAGGAAAGCACTATTAGCAAGGCAGTTAGGAATAGATTGCTAGGAGAGATTATAAAGGCAGTAAACAGCACTATTAGCATAAAGAAGGCAGTAGTAGCATGCTAATTATAAAGTGGAGATATAGTTATTATATTTATAAAAGCAGGGAGGAAATAGAAGGAAAACACGGCCTAGGTAGGAGTTGCCTTTAGACCTAAGGCGGAAGTAAATAGAAAGATATTTAGTATAATTATTAAGGGATTCCTAATATAATTAATAAACCACATTATAATTAAGGATATAAGGAAGAACATTAAAAAGGAGAATAGATTAAATATAGCAAAGATAATAGTATAAAAGCCAAGAGGAATAGCAACAAGGGCACTATTAGTGGTTAGTATTAAGGGTACTAAGGCAGCAAACCGACTATACTATAGGGGAATAGTATACTAAGCAGAGATTTTTAATACTAAGCTATATAATAAAATAATCTACTTAAAGCAATATTATAACTACTATAAGATTAGATATATTACTAAATACTATAAAGAAAAAGCAAGATATAGCAGGTATACTACTAGAAAACACCCTAAGGGAGAGAGGACTTACCTGATATTAACAGGTAAGGTATAGAAGAGATGCCTAAATTATATAAGGGCATATCCAGTATGGTCTTAACTATACTTAGTAAGCAATAAGAAATAGCAGCAGGCTAGGGAGGCTTATGCCATAAGGCTACTATTCTTCTATAACTATTAGTCAGAGGTTATAACAGCTACTATAGGCAAGGGTTATTAGAGAGAAGAAACTAAGGGACTAATAGAAAGGCAGCTAAGAGAAAGGAGCATACAACTAAGGGGCCCTTTTATAAGATAAACCTATAAGCTAAGATTAGGATAATAGAGACCGGCAGAGAAAGGCATAATACTAGCCTTTTTATAGCTAACTAAAGGGCTAAACAATACCAGAGCCAGCCTAACCAGGGTGCTCTAAAGCATATAATAAAGTATATAATTAAGGTTATATACTAGAATACACGGAAGAAAAGCAATTTAGTACATTTAGCATTAGGGTATAATATTAGCCCTAAGGTAATAGCCATTTAGAAACCAGGAGGCTATAATAGTATACTGCTAAATCTATCTTAGGGACACTATATATTAGTAATATATAGCAGAAGAATAGCGATTTATATATACTAAAAGGTTAAGACAGGACTTTAGACTATAAGGAGGGAGGAGAATTAGTATAATATTAAGCTATATAAAGTAGAGATATATAACATTTATTCCCTAGCTTATAAAAGGGAGTAGTAGATGCCTTTATAACACTTTACTAATACCTAGGCAAAGGGCCAGAGTGTGTTTATAGGGGACTTTAACCAACATTACCCCTTATGGGACAGATTTGGCTAAATATCTCTAGGGTATAATAAGATGTTAAAATTTATAATAAGGTAGTAACTTAGCCTAGCTATGCCGTTTAGGGAAGTAATAAGGAAAGAACATAGTAGCAGGGATAGCACTATTAACCATACATGGACCACTTATAACGTTAGTATTAAATTTATTAGGCTAGTAGAAATCGCTAGATCTAACCATATGCCCTAGCTTATTAGCATTAGAACAAACAAGGAATTAAGCAACAGCCTAGGGTTAGTCCGGGGTTAGAAAATAGTAGATAAGAACCTTATTATAGCAAAGGCTTTAAACAGGCTTAAAAAGAAGGGGTTAGAGCTTCCGCTATATAACTGGCAAGAAATCGATAACTATATATAGTAGCTTACCTAACAGCTTATACAGATAGCTAATATAGCAGTACCTAAGCAACCTTAAGGGCACATCAAACCATAGCCTTAGTAGAATAAAAGGGTAAGGAATATAATAGTAAAGGCAAGACATGCTAATAAGTAATGGCAGTAATAACGGACATAGAAAGCATGGCAGGCCTTAACGGAAGCTATAAAAAAACAGGATTATATTATCTTAGAGAAGAAGAAAAGTAGCTGGTAATAGGCAGTTAGTAAGTTATCTAGGTCTAAAGGGAGTCTTTAGACCCTAGAGCATTAGGCCTGGCTATAGAGTAGACTTCCTTTTAAAAGGTAACAGGTCCCACCACTAACCCGGCTAGGAGATAACAGCAGGGAGGAGATAGTAAAGGTTATATACAAGGGTAAGGCAAGGGCATTTATAAAGAGGTTCTTCCCTCTATCTATAGCTAGGGCTTTAAGTCTAGAGGTAGAGGAGGGGATAAGATACTATAATAATAATTAGGTAGTTCCCGTGTTTATAAAGAAGAAAATTAAAGAGATTATAAAGAATATAGTAAGTTAAAAAGCCCTAGGACTAAATAAGCTGCTAATAGGTTTCCTTAAGCTATACAGAGCAGCCCTAATATTGTATTTAACACGCCTTATAAATACTTGCTATAGCTTAGGATATTATCCGGCCTTCTTCTAATAAGTAAAGGTAATAGTTCTATATAAACCTAGGAAGTCCCCTAAGGAGTTAGGCAGACCGGGGGGGTAGAGGCCGATATTACTATTAAATATAATAGGTAAAGTAATTAAGGGAGCTATTATAAGAAGGATTACTATTATAGTAAAGAAAGGCTATATACTACTAGATATATAAATAGGCAATAGGGCTGGCAGATTAATAGAGATAGCACTAAGTATGCTAAAAGAGGTTATAAGAACGGCATGGCATTACTAGGGGATAGCATTATTACTATAGCTAGATATTACTAGAGTATTTAACACTATTAGCCATAAATGATTAATTCGCACTATAAAGGAGTTAGGACTGCTAGGGTAGATGGCTAAATAGGCATAGGGCTTTATATTAAAAAGGAGAGTATAATTAGCATTTAACGGACGTATTACTAAGGAAATCCAAGTTACTATAGGGGTTCTGCAAGGGTCACTAGCGTCTCCTATCCTCTTCCTGCTTTACATTATACCACTATATTACAAACTAGCGGCGGCAGAATCAACATTAACATTAGGGTTCTTAGATAATATAAATATTATAGTATATAGAAAAACAGCAGAGAAGACAAAAGTATAACTAAAAAGAGCCTAGAGAATATATAAGAAGTAGTTAAAAAAATATAGGCTAAGGTTTAACCTAGGAAAAAGCAAGCTAATACACTTTATAAGGAAGAGGTAAGCGATTATAACAACAATCCGACTTAAAAGAGCAATAATATAACTAATACAATCAGCGCAATTCCTAGGGGTTTGGATTCACTAAAAGCTTTATTAGTTAACCCATATAAAGAAGGTAAATGCTAAATTATTACGGCAGAAATTAGCGCTCATAGCGCTAGCTGTGTTTATATAGGAATGCTAACTAAAGTGTGCAAGATCCCTTTATATATAGGTAATAAAAAGCATAATAGCCTATAGAGCTGGGATATACCACACCTATAGCAAGCCAGAAGGGGTAGCATAGGGGGTAGTAAAGGCATTTATAAGGGAATAGAATAAATGCTTAAGGCAGGTTATAGGGGCATATAAGGCAACGCTAGTAACACTCTTAGAGACAAAAGCAGCAGTACTGCTAGTAGATCTGTACCTTAATTACGTTAAATAATAATTTTACTAAAGACTTAAGAATAGTGGCATAGGCAAGAAGATATAGCAGGCCTGTAATTTAATAGCATTATAGCTATAATGCTAAGGAAGAGGCCGCTAACGTAATCACTATAAGGCGTTTCTTAATGCCCCCCCCCCCTCCCTAGCAGCCTTATAGCTAGACAGGAATTAGAAAGAGAGTGGGAAAAACAGTAGATCTGGCAGAGGTATAAGGCTTAGGTAAGAAGAGGACAGGCAAAAGTAATAGTAGTAAATAAGGAACCTAACTTTAAGAGTATAAAAAAAATAGCAAAGCTCTATAATAGCCTGCTTAAGCATAAATCTATAGCCCTAGTTTAGCTTTAAACGGAAAAAATAGGGCTAAATGCCTTCCTTTATAACAAACAGGTGCCTAAGGTAACTTTACTAATATGCTAATACTAGGGAGGAGACAAGGATATCTACTACCTTATCCTGTTATACCTAGAATATAACTATCTAAGACTAATTCTAGCAGTGCTTATAATAAGAGATCCGCAGGAACTTAGGGCGGCGCTTAACAATAAGAAGCTAGCACTAAATATCGTAAAGTAGGTGCTTTTAACTAGGTAACTTTAGTAGTATAGGTTAGCGGAGGAGCTTAGTAAGGCATAGTAGATACATAATAATAAGGCTAAAAAAGGGACCAGAGGCAATAAAAATAATAGGATAGAGGAGGAAGAGCTGGACTAGGAGGGGAGGTGCTTATAGAGGGTTTCTACTAATATACTAACCTTTTATATAAAGCATAACTATACTTCTGTTATTATCTATAGTTCCGGGGAACTAGCAGATATTTTATACTAATAGTTGGAAATAATAAAGACTCTATATCAGAGGCTTAGCGGGAGCTATATGGAAGAATATGGGTTTTCTCCCCTATCTTAGGGTTTTTCCTATATTAAGAAGTTAGTTGATGAACTAGTTAGTGGCTCTAGCTACCTAGCGTATATGAATATATATAGGACTATTACATAGAATATAATATCCCTTATATAAACTACTTTTAGGCAGTAAAGAGGTTATAAAGTATTACCCTTAATCTTAAATCTTATAAGATAAAAAAATACTTAAAGGCTTAATACTATATAATAACTAGATTTTCTTTAGCTATATCCTAAAATAAGAAAGGTAATATAAAGATAATAAGCATAAACATTATATCCTTTTCTAGGTAGTAAAAGATATATACTAAGTAGGTTTTAATAAAGGAAATATAATTATAATATAATAATAAATAGTGCTTATACTATAAAGTTACTAAATATTAATTAAAGGCATACTTCCTTCTTCCTATATATCCTTTAAAGACTAATATATATATAGTTAATATAACTATACCCTAAATTAGGTTTAAAGTTAAAAATAACTTAAAAAAAAATAGCTCTTAAGCTTAAGGCTTAGTAAAGGGAAGGAAAATAATAATTAGCTATTATAATTATTATAAAAGGCATATAAATAAATAAAAAAGAAAATAAACTCTAATCCTTTTTTATTATTAGTTTTATTTAATAAAATAGCCTTTACTAATATATAAGTAAATAGTAAGTATAATAGTTATACTACTATAAGTAAATCTTTTATATAAAGTATAGGGTTTCTTATATTCCTATTAGCCTAACCTTAAATAATTTAAATAGCTATTTTTATTGAAAAGTAAGACTAAAATAGCCACTACTAAGGCTTAACTATAATATCTAGAGTTACCTAGTTTACTACTAATATAAATAGCTAGAGTTTTTTAGTCTTAGTATATATAATCCTAGGCCTTACTTAGTTATATATCTTAAAAACCCTATAGTTAAAGTAATATAATATTATAATTTATATAGCCTAAGAGTTATTTATAATCTGTTTATTAGAAAACTTTTAAGTATAAGTAATGTTTACTAAAAAGATAATAACTCTAATAATTATAGTATTAAGCTTTATATATACTAAAATAGTATAATAAATAGTAATAAAAAAAGAAAAAGATATATAGTTCTTAGCTACTAATTTATAAAATATAACTATAATACTTAATATTATTATACCTAAATCAGACCTAATTAGAACGCTTTTAAACTACTTACTAGAAGAGCTCTAGGATTTTAAAGACTTATTTAATAAGAAAAAGGCAAATATATTACTACTATATAAAGAAATTATAAACTATTATATTTATTTATAAAAAAACCCTAATAGTATAAACCCTAAGCTTCTTTAGGCTTCTTTATATAATATACCTTAAAAGCAGCTTTTAAAGATATAAAAGCAAATTATAAATCTTATAAATAAAGGTTAAATATAAGCTAGCTCTTTGTTAGCTAAGGCTTTAGTCTTACTTATTACAAAAGTAAGAGAGGGTTAGTAATTTTATATAAACTATTAGGTATTAAATAAAGTTATAGCCTAGGATAAGTACTTCCTTTTTTAATTAAAAAAACCCTTTACTTTCTAGCTAAAGTAAGATACTTTACTAAGCTTAATATTTATATAGCCTTTTATAAGCTATAGGTTACTAAAAGGGATAAGTAATTAATAGTATTTTAAATATAATTTAAACTCTTTAAGTAACTAGTTTACTCTTTTAGTTTAGTAGAGGTGCTTACTATTTTTTAATAATATATTAATAATACCTTAAAGAATATATTAAGAGACTTTATAATAGTCTATTTAAATAATATTCTTATTTATATTAAGGGCTTTAAGAAAAACTATATAGTAAAAGTATAAAAGGTCTTATAATAACTAAAATATACTAGGCTATATTTAGATATTAATAAGTATATATTTATAGTTATAAAGATAAAGTACCTAGGTTTTATTATAAAAGCTAGAAAGGCTATCTACTTTAACCTAAAGAAGATTATAGCTATTTAAGATTAAGAGTCCCCTTAAATAGTTTATAAAGTATAAAGCTTTTTAAGCTTTATAAATTTTTATTAAGAGTTTATTAATAACTTCTTAAACCTTATAAGCCTTTTAACTAACCTTACTAAGAAGGCTACTAGGTTTTACTAGTCCCTAAAATATAAAAAGGTACTTTAGGCACTTAAAGCTACCTTTATTTTATCCCTAATCCTTATATAATAAAATCCTAACTTAGAAATATAAGTAAAGGCTAACTCCTTTAATAAGGCTATAAGTAAATACCTTTTTTGATATAATTTAAAAAGAATATAAAGGCTAGTAGTATACTACTTAGCATAGCTAATAGCTATATAGCAGAATTATATAATTTATAATAAGAAGCTCTTTAGTATTATTTCCTGCTTAAAGGCATAGTTAGTTAAGCTAAGGAGCATAGCCTAGCTATTTATAATTCTTATAAATTATAAAAATCTAAAGTATTTTATAGCCCCTTAGGAGATATTTAAAAAATAAGTAAGATAGGCAGAAATATTATCTCTTTTTAATTATTACTTATACTATTACCTAGATATATAAGCAGGTTATTTAAATACTTTATCCTAATAAAACTAAGATTAAAGAAAAGAAGGATAGCTAATAGGTTATATATTTTACCTAATTTAAGGGATATTAGAAATAGTTTAAGAGCTAGGAGCTAATACTATAAACCTAGTTAGAGTGCAAATAACAAGCAAACTAAAAAAGAGTAGTAACTGTGATGGATTTAAGCTTAAAGCTCGGATCTACACAGCCGGAAAGCGGAGGGCTTTATGTAAGTAATATGCAAGTAGCTTAGGCCCTAGTTATATATATAACTATAAAGGAAGGGTTATTAGAATTAAATAGATCTTTTCTTTCTTTTTTTCTTTATAAATAATATTTTTATTTAAGTTACTAGCTTTATAGTTATATTTTAGTAAGATTATAATATATATTATTTATCTTTTTATTATTTACCCTAGAAACCTTAATAGATATAATATAAAGGTTATACTTATAATAGACAGAATAATAATAAATATATTATAACCTAATACTATAGCTAACTGTCAGGAGAATCACGAGACAAGAGCGTAAGAGTACGGAGACCCACTAGGGCAAGCCACGCCCTAGCTGTGCACAGGTATATAAGGGGACAGGCCTTATAAAGAGATAAAGAGGCTAGTAAATATAGTATTTATATTACTAACCCTACTTATAGCTATTTAGCTTTAAATATACTTAACTATAGCCTTTACTTTACTAATAAACCTTTAACTATAATAAAATATTTGCTTTTTCCTATAAGAATAATAAACTATTAGCTTA
The DNA here is from genome assembly GCA_000222935.2 of Aciculosporium take MAFF-241224. NCBI lineage: Eukaryota > Fungi > Ascomycota > Sordariomycetes > Hypocreales > Clavicipitaceae > Aciculosporium > Aciculosporium take. Next base: position 47,707 of record AFQZ01000226.1, on the reverse strand, counting down.
GTAAAGATATTAACCTAAAGAATAAATATATAAGTAAGCAGCTATATTAATATAGTAACTATATAGGTATTAAATAAACTTAATAAAAATAAAAGCAGCTCTAGTTGTTAGTAACGCTCAGGTTACAAGTATGCTGCAGCACAAATGTAGGGGGGGGGGTTTAATAATTAATTCATCTATATCTTTAAAAGAGGGGAAGAAGCAGGCTACAATGCAGAGGTATGGTGTTATAGCCACGGTATAGCCCTAGGTCACATAACCTATAGTCCAGCCAATCAGGGTGCGTGCATTCTATATGCAACCTATAATTCCTAGTTAATACGGCATATCCCTTCTATTATTTATATAAGCGATTCCGACACTTGTAAATTCTCTCTCTATTAAAGAAAAAGAGGAATCGCTCCAAAAAAATACATAAAACGCCCCAAATAATCAGATATTAATAAACAAGTAATAAAGCGAAAAACATCCTTTAAATGAATGACTTTTGTTAATCCAGGCCGAATGGTTGTGGAGGCAAAGAGTATTATGGGGGGGGGGCCAAAGAGTGTAATTCCCGCGTTTAATCCTACCAAATTAGGCGCTTATAATCGCGTTTGAATTTATTAAATTTAAGCTCTTTATCGGGCGCTTAATTTGTCGTTGGATTTAGTAAGGAATTAGGACTTTTTCATTCTTTAGCAGCTCTGGCGGCGGCTTTTGCGGCAATTCTTGCAACAGGTCTTTTAACCTATCCTTCTACACGGATTCGGGCTTTATTCTTTGTTATAAAGGTCTTAAGAGCTTTATTTAGTAAAGCTTTTGTTATTACATCCACAGGATTATTATTGCCATTAATTTAGCGTATCTCAGCCACTTCCCTTCTCTTATATAACTGCTATAAAGCTATAATATTAATCATTAGCTTCTTTTCCTTTATTGTCCCTAGCTTAATAATACATTTATATAGCAAGAAAGAGTTAGTGCATATTATTATTAGAATTTTCGGCTTGTTTAATTAGTTAGTAATAATATTTAGAGTAGTGCTTATTATATAGGCAATGTTAACACCTTAAACCATCCCATATAGCTCAGAAGCTAATGCACTTCTTATAACTCTTTTAGATTTTATTAAGCTGTATATTATAATATTTCCTCTAAGGGTGAATTCAGAGGTATTATTATTCTTTCTTTTATTACCTAGGATAATCATATAGCCTAGTTAAGAGCTAAGGTCTTTATTGTTTGTAAAAGAACTATTAATAAAGACATAAAGAGCAGCGTTTTCTAGTAAGAGAGATATATATTAAAGTCCATGGTCTTAATTATTAATTTGCTATTAAAGTCTTTTATTAAGCCTTAAAACATCGTTAGATCCTGGATGTTAGACTTGGGTAGCAACGGAAAGATTATAAGATGCTTTAGGTTAACATATTAAAGCAATATACGCTCCTTATGCTCGCTATTTAACATATTTTACTTGGTCGGTCGGGTCATTAACTTATAATAGCTTTCTTCCTTATTCCTTTTGTTATAAAAAGAAGGTATTATCGTCAACTTTGCTTAAAATGCAACTGTTAAACATTAATAGTGTTAAAATCGTCAACCTCTCTTTTAGCTTTACAAGGAATTTAGCGTTTTTTAACTTAACCTCTTTACAATTAAAAAACTTAGCATTGCTAAGTCCTAAGGTATTATCAGTTTGCATTCTAATAATTCTAAAACACAAGCTTTTACTAGAAGAAATAAGAAAATAAGGGTCATATATAGAGGTTATTATCTATAGTCTCTAATAATAATGATTAAAAGACGTCGACTACTAATGTATGCTAGCCTCTGCTATTCCGTATAGCGGCTTAATTATAACCATAATGACGTCTGGCGGGTAAAGGTGTGCAATTTATACTAGAAGCTTTATAAGAATTATACAATTAAGCTTCGTCTGTGACTGCACATATGCTTGGGTAATATCTCTTAGCTAAACCATAATGCCTTCCTTTTTTAATAAGGGAGCAAGAATAATAATAAGCCTTTAACTAGCTCTCTAAATTATTAGGGACTGTATAAGAATAACCTCTTTCCTATGGTTGCTATGGTCTTAGATAACATATTATGACTTTTTATATAGGGAGTTAGTTGCCTTGCCTTTAACTTCTCTTACTATCTGTAAGCTAAAGAGTCTTTTGCCTCTATGCCTTTGCAGGTTAAATTTCATAAATTTAAATATATTCCTTACTAGCAAAGCATTAATCTCTGCTTTATTAGAGAGTTTAAAAGGTTCTCTGGGTATATTAATTTTTCCTTATGCACAGAAGTTAATTATAAGTTAAAAATCGGCCTTTTCTTTCTTAGTAAGAAAAGCCTCTGCTTAAGGGTGTTTCCAGGGTCTTCCACGTTCTCTTTATAGTGGAGTTATTAGGTTATCAGGGGGGTTTTTATAATTTTCATTACCTTAAACCAGGTCTTCCTTATAAATCAGGTTTTCCTTATAAGAAGATTCCACCTCTAGTAAGGTTATATACGGTTTAATAACTATAGACTAAAACTTTATAGGGCTATAAGGCATCTTAATAATACAAGTCTCTCCTTTTATTAAGAGAAGCTTATAGGGGCCAGTCCATCTGCCTTTTTCATAATAAACTCATACATTAGAATTTAAAGGAAGAGTGTATATAGGCAGGGTTATTAGGCTATTACGGGTATTAAGAGCATTGTGGACTTAGCGTCTTATAAGACTATGTCTTACTTCATCTATTGCTTTTTAAAGTATCTTAGCTCTTTAAGCAACTATAAAGCTTGGGGGGAAATCATTTGTTATCCTTAAATAGGTTTTAAAGACTAAAAAGGTAGGAACAAGACTATTTAGACCAGCAGAGTTATTAACTGCTTTAATAGCCATTTAAAGTATTTGCTTTTTTAAGAGAAAACCGTTAGCTTTAGTCTTAATAATATCATATGCTCTACAAAGAGGGGCATAATATCGCTTAAGTTTTCCGATACTATTGTAAGCCTTAACAGGGACTTCGTTAATATTAATTAACAATAGTCGAGCTAAATGCCTAAATTCACTAGAAGTAAAGTTTCTTCTAGCATTATAGACTATCCAGTCTGGGGGTCTAAGATATATGTTAATCTAGCACTTTTTAAGGGCATTCCAGATATCTTAAGCTTTCTGTTATTAAGGTATAAGAAAGCAGGCAGCTTAAAATAATATTGCCAAATCTATAACGTATAGGACCGGCTTCTTGTCAATTTATATAATATTAACAAGGACCTTATAGTTAAATTTAATATTGTCTTTAAGAGTGAATTTAAATCTACTTAGAGCTTTTGCGTTCATCTGGCATTAATAGCAAGCATACGTGATTTTCCCTATGTTAGCCTTATTAAATTCTTCACCAGCCCTGGCAAGAAGGTTATTTAATCAGTTGATTAACAGATAACCAAATCGGCAATAAAGTTAACAGATTTTGGCTTTAGAAAGCATAAAGATGGCAGGTTCTTAAGAACTAGCTGTCTACTAAGGATATCCCTATATTCTAATAATAGGTACCTTTTTGTCTCCTTAGATTAGAAGATTCTTAAAATTGTTAAGTTTAACACCCATTTTATCCATGTCTGTAATAGAATATAAAAACAGTATAGTACTATTAAGCATATAAAAAGGTATTATGCTAAAAATCATTAAAAGCTTTAAAATACTAGTTAAAGTCGCAGTACTGGCTCTAAAGGTGATAGTCCTTTAGTTAGAAAAATGCTTAATTGTAAGGTTTTTTATAATTTTCATTAGAGCGTTAACTTAGCCTTAGCTAGTAGTTAAAATTCCTGATGCTCCTATATCCAGGAGTATACCATAAAATGTATCCGCTGTATATCTTATATCTATAAGATACACATGTTATTAAGGTTGTTTATTAGTATTGTAGTCGTAGGGGTCTTTAAGAAATAAGGCATGTTTAAAAGCATTATCCTGCAAGAAGTTCATGGTTAATTAGAAAAAGAGTGGGGGATTTAGTGCTTATATAAAGAATACTATAAAGGAGAGAGTATTACAAGCCTCTTTATTGTCTAGTTCCTCTTTTTCATTAATAGTAAGAAAAGCAGCGTTCTAAGCAGCTTTTTTGTGTTCGTCCTCACTACTATTATTAGTAGTAGTAAGTTGGGCTATTTCGCCTTTATAGGCCTGTAGGAATACATAATATTAGCGTTTAAAGGGTGGTTTTTAGTGTTTTCTGTTATTTTACTAAGTTGCTTTTGCTTTCTTCTGCTTAGAGGCAGGATGGTTAGTTAACTAGCATTCTTCTTTATAGCAGATAAAGCATTTCTTTAAGCTCGCTCTGGCTTAAGGTTTTTTATAATATATAGCTTGTAAATAGCGTCGGTCTATAAACATTGCTGTGTTGGTGTTTTAGTCTATAGACTAAGTAATAAGGGCAGTTAAATTGTTGTTAGTAGTTATTAGTAACTGACTTATAAAGGTTAGTAGTATGTTTATTGCTAAGAGGTAATTTCAAAGATTACTAACAAATCCTTTAAAGGTTGGCACATTCCTGAATTTAGCATTATAAAAATCGTTGTTATTTTCTATTACTTATCATACTTAATAAAGAAGAATTATATCTTATTTAAGAGGGTTATAAAGGCCATTAAATATCTTCATAAGTTAGTTAAGAAGAATTTCTAAGCATTCTAACTTATTCTTTATTAGATATTCTATAATAATATAGTAAAGGCATAAATCAGTAAATTATGTTTTATAAAAGCTCTTATTCTTAGGTGTTTCAAAGTGATTTCTAATATTTTAAGTTATTTCCTTGAATAGGATTATCTTTGCTCTAAAGTATTTAAGGAAGTATATATAGGCTTTACCTTAAAGCATAATAAGAAAGGCTTTTAGGTAAAGTAAGGGGGAAACTCCTGCTTAAGAACATTTCTCTTTAAAATATAGTAACTTCTTATTAATAAAGTCGTACACTTCTCTAGAATATTATTCTTTTTTCTAGTAAAGTCTCTTAAGAGTATTAAGGGCTTTTCGATTACTATTAGAAAGTATTCCAGTTAGGGTTTATGGTTCTGGGGGAGGGTCTTTAGTTAAATGAAAATCTTTATTATTAGAGTTCTTATTATTAGAAAGTTTAAGTCATTAAATCTCTTTTCCTTTCCTAGTTGCTTTTTCTGGTAAAGGTTTGTATTTCGTATTAGGGTTAATGTTTAAGATATTAATAAGATATTTAAAGACATTTGATCTCAATCCTCTGGCTGTTTTAACACCATTATTATTAAAGTAATTACAAAGGGTATACTTAAGGTTATTGTTAATTTTATTAAAAGTATCCTTTATCTAATTTTTATAATCTCACTAGAAGTTAATAAGGAGATTACGTCCTTTTCCTTCGTTAAGAATATAGTAGTTAATCATATATATAATACGGTTATTAATCTGTTGTTTAGTAGCTGTATTAACATTAATATTATTAACTAACTTAGTCTAATTAAAGAATAGAATTAGATAGTGCTTATAAAGTTTTTAGGGTAGGGTGCTCTTTAGAAGTTCTCTTCTGTAGACATCCTTTTAGAGTTGTTTATTAAAATCATTTATTTTTCCTTAGCTTAAAGACATTTTAGTGTTTTAGGCTTTATATTTAGTACTAATTAAAGCAGTTGGCATTAGTTCTCTGTAAATAATAGTAAAGATCTGGTTTTAATTATGGACAAGTAACAATTAATAATAAGAGAGAAGATCTATAAGAGTTAAGTCTTCTTATAATTATAGACGATTTAACAGTTAATAATTTAAAGAAATAATCCTTTGGTTAGCATAACATTGGAATTTCTCGCAGTTATATAAGTAAAAGCGTTTAAACAAGTCTCTTCTAGGTATAACCTAATAAATCTATAGTTATTAGCAACTACTAATTAGTGTTAGTAACACTTAGGTTATAAGTATGCTGTAGCATAAATATAAGGGGGGGGGTTTAATAATTAATTTATCTATATCTTTAAAAGAGGGGAAGAAGCAGGCTATAATGCAAAGGTATAGTGTTATAGCCACGGTACAGCCCCAGGTCACATAACCTATAATCCAGCTAATCAGGGTGTATGTATTCTATATGCAACCTATAATTCCTAGTTAATGCAGCGTATCCCTTCCATTATCCATACGAGCGATTCCGACACTAGTATTACTATAGTATAAGACATTATACTATAGCTAAAAACCCCTATACCTATGTTAGAGGCTAAAATAAGAGAACCTATAAGAATAAAATAAACTTACCTTAATAGCGCTATAAGTAATTAGTGTTATTAGCCTAAATCCTAGCACACCTAAATCTAAGATATTAATATATAGGCTAATAAAAAAGAAAAGTTAAACTAAGAACTTAAGGAAGCTATAAAGAAGCTATACCTAGTCTAAAAGTACACTTAATTTAAGAAAATACAGTAGGACTTAATAAACCCCTTAGTAACTATGCCTAAGGAGCCTGGTCTAACTGCTTCTCTCTAGATAAATACTCTAAGTAACTAATTAATAGTAACTTACCTATAACATAGCCTTATAAAAGTATAATTAAAAGCCCTAGTTTATAAGGGAAATAGCTATAAGAACTTATAATCCTTTTTTACAGACTTAAACATAGCTTTTATTATAAATAAAGCAACCTTTATAGATAACTTAACTAAGGTTGCCTATACTAGCAGCTATTTAGTAAAGGAAGCAAAGTAATAATAAAATAAGTATACAGTTATAAATAGTATTATAGACTTTAATAATTATAGCTAAAAGGACTTTATTATATAGCTAAAGAATAGAGTAATAAATAAGAATATATACTGCTTAAAAGTAATAAAGTTACTACTAGAGTTATAGTAATAAGATAACTAGCTATTTATAGTATTTATTAAGATTTAGGGAAAAATAAAAGGGAAGTTACCTAAAGATATCCCTAAGAGAATTTAGATTTATATATTTATTAATAGCTTAAACTATATAATAAAAGCAGGTCCTTAGCTAAGAGTTCCCTAAGTCTTAAGCATACCTTATTAAATAGGGTTATAAGGCAGAAGTAGCTATAAAGGGTTATAATAAGAGACCCTATTCCTATAGGAAATAAGCTAGGTTAATATTACTATTAGAAGATAAGCAGGGGATAAGTAGTAAAAAAGAGATAACCTAAAGCTAGTAATCTTATTCCTGCTTTAAATATAGAAAATACAGCTATATTACTCCTTATTATAAAGCACCTAATTACAAGACATGCGGATTAAATAGGTATATAATAAGTTTACACTATAGTAATTATAAGAAAGCAGTATAGGCTATAGACCTAAACATAACACTAGTAACTATAGTATATGCCTAGGGATATATTATTATAGTTAAACCCCTAGCCTAAATTAAGGACTCTAAAAATAAAATTAATAACTCTTAAATAAAAATAAAAATAAAACTATAGTAAGAAGGAAGCTAGGTAGCAATAAATGCGCTATTTAACCTAAGAGCAATAAACTTAATAATATATCTAAATTTATTATTTAAAGCTAACTAAAGCAGGGTAGAAGTAGATAAAGTAAAGCTAGAAAGTGCCTTACTAATAAAATTAAAGCACTAGGGTATTATTAATAAAGTAGTATAAATAATAGATAGTATAGGTTATAGTAAATTCTATTAACTCCGCTACTATATAGCAAATACTAGAGAAGGACTAATCCTAGGGATAAACTAGGCTATAAACTATAAGCTAAAAGTACTATTATAAGTATTAGGTTATTAGAAACACCTAGTAATAAGAGAATGCCTAAAGCTAGTTATTAGATTATAATAGATTTACTATATAAAAAAAGCAGTAGGTATAATACTAATCCTTAGCTAATATATAGTATAACTATTTATTTTCTAGGGAGAGCTAGATAAAAATAAAATAAGCAAAGAGGTTACTATAAAGGCACTCCCACTAAAATATAAAGAATTTGCAGATATGTTTTTAAAGGAGTTAGCTAGTAGGCTACTCTCTCTAGAAAGGAAAACTTATATAATAGAATTAATAGAAGGAGGAATACTACTATAGGAGCTAATTTATAACCTAATAGAAAAAGAGCTATAAGTTCTCTATAAATACTTAGTAAATATATAAAAGAAAGGCTAGATAAGAAGATTAATAAGTCTAGTAGGAGCGCTAATCTTATTTATACTAAAAAAGGGAGGCTAACTATGCCTTTATATAGATTATAAAGGCCTTAATAGGGTTACTAAGAAGGATAAGGCCCCTCTTCCCCTTATATTAAAATTATTAGATAGATTAAAAAAAGCGATAATTTATATAAAGCTAGACTTAAAAGATGCTTACTACTGGATATATATCTATAAGGGTAATAAGTAGAAGATAGCTTTTTAATACTAATATAGTTACTTTAAATATCTTATTATGCCTTTTAGCCTAGTAAACGCACCTACTATCTTCTAAGAATATATTAATACTATACTAGGAGAGCTAGTAAACATAATATGCATTATTTATTTAAATAATATTTTAATCTATAGTAGTAATATAGCTGTATATAAAGGGCATGTTAAACTAGTCCTATAGAGATTATATATTATAAAGCTATATGTCGGAATCGCTCGTATGGATAATGGAAGGGATACGCCGCATTAACCAGGAATTATGGGTTATACACAGAATGCATGCACCCTAATTGGCTGGATTACAGGTCATGTAACCTGGGGCCGTACCGTGGCCACAACACCACACCTCTGCATTATAGCCTGCTTCTTCCCCTCTTTTAGAGACATAGATGAATTAAATATTAAACCCCCCCCCCCCTACATTTGTGCTGCAGCATACTTGTAACCTAAGCGCTACTAACACTAATTAGTAGTTACTAATAACCACAGATTTGTTAGGTCATACCTAGAAGAGACTTGTCTAAATGCTTTTACTTACATAACTATAAGAAATTCCAACGTTATACTAATTAAAGGATTATTTCTTTAAATTATTAACTATTAAATCATCTATAATTATAAGAAGACTTAACTCTTGTAGATCTTCTCCCTTATTATTAACTATTACTCATTTATGATTAAAACCAGATCTTTACTATTATTTACAGAGAACTAATGCTAACCGCTTTAATTAGTACTAAACATAAAGCCTAAAACACTAAAATGTCTTTAAGCTAAGGAAAAATAGATGATTTTAATAAATAACTCTAAAAGGATATCTATAGAAGAGAACTTCTAAAGAGCACCCTACCCTAAAAACTTTATAAGCACTGTTTAATTCTATCCTTTAATTGGACTAAGTTAGTTAATAACATTAATGTTAATATAGCTACTAAATAACAGATTAATAACCGTATTGTATATACGATTAACTACTATATTCTTAATAAAGGAAAAGGGCGTAATCTCCTTATTAACTTCTAGCGAGATTATGAAAATTGGACAAAGGATACTTTTAATAAAATTAATAACAACCTTAAGTATACCCTTTATAATTACCTTAATAATAATAGTGTCAAAACAGCCAGAGGATTAAGATTGAATGTCTCTAAAGATCTTATTAATATCTTAAACATTAACCCTAACACGGAATACAAACCTTTACTAGAAAAAGCAACTAAGAAAGGAGAAGAGATTTAATGACTTAAACTTTCTAATAATAAGAACTCTAATAATAAAGATTTTTATTTAACTAAAGACCCTCCCCTAGAACCATAAACCCTAACCGGAATACTTTCTGATAGTAATTGAAAAGCCCTTAATACTCTTAAGAGACTTTACTAGAAAAAAGAATAATATTCTGGAGAAGTATATAACTTTATTAATGAAAAGTTACTATATTTTGAAGAGAAATGTTCTTAAGCAGGAGTTTCCCCCTTACTTTACCTAAAAGCCTTTCTTATTATGCTTTAAGGTAAAGCCTATATATACTTCCTTAAATACTTTAAAGTAAAGACAATCCCATTTAAGGAGATGACTTAGAACATTAGGAATCACTTTAAAACACCTAAGAATAAAAGCTTCTATAAAACACAATTTGCTAATTTACGCCTTTGCTATATTATTATGGAAAATCTAATAAAGAATAAGTTAGAATGCTTAGAAATTCTTCTTAACCGACTTATAAAGATATTTAATAGCCTTTATAACCCTCTTAAACAAGATACAATTCTTCTTCATTAAGTACGATAAGTAATAGAAAATGACAATGATTTCTACAATGCTAAATTTAGGAATATGCTAACCTTTAAAGGATTTGTTGGTAATCTTTGAAATTGCCTCTTAGTAATGGACATACTACTAACCTCTATAAGTTAGTTACTAACAACTACTGACAACAATTCGACTGCCCTTATTGCCTAGTCTATAGACTAAAACACTAATATAGCAATGTTTATAGACCGACGCTATTTACAAGCTATATATTATAAAAAACCTTAAGCCAGAGCGAGCTTAAAGAAATGCTTTATCTGCTGTAAAGAAGGATGCTGGTTAACTAACCATCCTGCCTTTAAGCAGAAGAAAGCAAAAGCAACTTAGTAGAATAACAGAAAACACTAAAAACCACCCTCTAAACGCTAATACCATGCATTCCTATAGGCCTATAAAGGCAAAATAGCCCAACTTACTGCTACTAATAATAGCAGTAAGGACGAACACAAAAAAGCTGCTTAGAATGCCGCTTTCCTTACTACTAATAAAAAAGAGGAACCAGATAATAAAGAGGCTTGTAATACTCTCTCCTTTATAGCATTCTTTATGTAAGCACTGAATCCCCTACTCTTTTCCTAATTAACCGTGAACTTCTTACAGGATAATGCTTTTAAACATACCTTATTTCTTAAAGACCCCTACAACCACGATACTAATAAACAACCTTAACAACACGTGTATCTTATGGATATAAGATATACAGCGGATACATTTCATAGTATACTCCTGGATACAGGAGCATTAGGAATTTTAACTGCTGGCTAAGGCCAAGTTAACGCTCTAATAAAAATCATAAAGAACCTTATAATTAAGCATTCTTCTAACTAAAGGACTATTACCTTTAGAGCTGGTACTGCAACTTTAACTGGTATTTTAAAGCTTCTAATGATTTTTAGCATAATACCTTTCTATGTGCTTAATAGTGCTATATTGTTTTTATATTCTATTACAGATATAGATAGAATAGGTGTTAAACTTAACAATCTTAAGAATCTTCTAATCTAAGGAGATAAAAAGGTACCTATTATTAGGAAATAGGAATATCCTTAGTGGACAGCTAGTTCTTAAGAACCTGCTATCTTTATGCTTTCTAAAGCCGAAATCCGTTAACTTTATTGCTAATTTAGTTATCCGTCAATTGACTAATTAAATAACCTTCTTGCCAGGGCTGGGGAAGAATTTAATAAGGCTAATATAGGGAAAATCACGTATGCTTGCTATTAATGCCAGATAAACGCAAAAGCTCTGAGTAGATTTAAATTCACTCTTAAAGACAATATTGAATTTAACTACAAGGTCCTCGTTGATATTATGCAAATTAACAAGAAGCCGGTCCTATACGTTATAGATTTAGTAACATCATTTTAAGCTGCCTGCTTTCTTATACCTTAACAATAGAAAGCTTAAGATATCTGGAATGCCCTTAAAGAGTGCTAGATTAATACATATCTTAGACCCCCAGACTGGATAGTCTATGATGCCAGAAGAAACTTCGCTTCTAGCGAATTTAGGCATTTAGCTCGACTATTATTAATTAATATTGACAAAGTCCCCGTTAAGGCTTACAATAGCATCGGAAAACTTAAGCGATATTATGCCCCTCTTCGCAAAGCATATAATATTATTAAGACCAAAGCTAACGGTTTTCTCTTAAAAGAGCAGATACTTTAAATGGCTGTTAAAGCAGTTAATAACTCTGCTGGTCTAAATGGTCTTGTTCCTACCCTTTTAGTCTTTAAAACCTATCTAAGAATAACAAATAATTCCCCCCTAAGCTTTATGGTTACCTAAAGAGCTAAGATACTTTAAAAAGTAATAGATAAAGCAAGACGCAGTCTTGTAAGACGCTAAGTCTATAATGCTCTTAATACCTGCAACGGCCTAATAACCCTGCCTATACACACTCTTTCTTTAAATTCTAATATATAAGTTTATTATAAAAAAGGCGGATAGACTGGCCCTTATAAGCTTTTCTTAATAGAAGGAGAGACTTATATTATTAAGATGCCTTATGGCCCTATAAAGTTTTAGTCTATAGTTATTAAACCGTATATAACCTCGCTAGAGGTAGAATCTTCTTATAAGGAAGACCTGGTTTATAAGGAAGACCTGGTTTAAGGTAATGAAAATTATGAAAACCCCCTTGATAACCTAATAACTCTACTATAAAGAGGACGTGGAAGACCCTAGAAACACCCTTAAGCAGAGGCTTTTCTTACTAAGAAAAAAAAGGCTGATTTTTAACTTATGATTAACCTCTGTACGCAAGGAAAAATCAATATACCCGGAGAACCTTTTGAACTCTCTAACAAAGCAGAGATTAATGCTTTGCTAGTAAGGAATATGTTTAAATTTATAAAATTCAACCTGTAAAGGCATAGAGGTAAAAAACTCTTTAGCTTGTAGATAGTAAGAGAAGTTAAAGGTAAGGTAACTAACTCCCTGTATAAAAAGTTATAATATGTTATTTAAGGCCATAGTGACTGTAGGAAAGAGGTTATTCTCACGCAGTCCCTAATAATTTAAAGAGCTAGTTAAAGGCTTATTGTTACCCTTGCTCCCTTATTAAAAAAGGAAGGCATTATGGTTTGGCTAAGGGATATTACTTAAGCATATATATAGTTACAGACGAAGCTTAATCGTATAATTCTTGTAAAGCTTCCAGCATAAATTGCACACCTTTACCCGCTAGACGTTATTATGGTCGTAATTAAGCTGCTATATGGAATAGCAAAGGCTGGCACATATTAGTAGTCGACGTATTTTAATTATTATTATTAGAGACTACAGATAATAACCTCTATATATGACCCTTATCTTCTTATTTCTTCTAGCAAAAGCTTGTGTTTTAGAATTATTAGAATGCAAACTAATAATACCTTAGGACTTAGTAATACTAAGTTTTTTAATTACGAAGAGATTAAGTTAAAAAACGCTAAATTCCTTGCAAAGCTAAAAGAGAGGTTAACGATTTTAATACTATTAATGTTTAATAGTTGCATTTTGAGCAAAGTTAATAATAACACCTTCTTTTTGTAATAAAAGGAATAAGGAAGGAAGCTATTACAAGTTAATAACCCGACTAACTAAGCGAAATATATTGAACAGCAAGCATAAGGAGCGTACATTGCTCTAATATGTTAACCTAAAGCATCTTATGATCTTTCTATTACTACCTAAGTCTAACATCTAGGATCCGATGATGTTTTAAGGCTTAATAAAAGACTTTAATAGCAAATTAACAATTAAGATCATGGACTTTAATATATATCTCTCTTGCTAGAAAACGCCGCTCTTTATGTCTTTATTAACAGTTCTTTTACAAACAATAAAGACCTTAGCTCTCAACTAGGCTATATGATCATCCTAGGCAATAAAAGGAAGGATAACGATACCTCTGAATTCACCCTCAGAGGAAATATCATAACATATAGCTTAATAAAATCAAAAAGAGTCATAAGAAGTGCATTAGCTTCTGAGCTATATGGGATGGTTTAAGGTGTTAACATTGCCTATACAATAAGCACTACTCTAAATATCATTACTAACCGATTAAACAAGCTAAAAATTCTAATAATAATATGCACTAACTCTTTCTTGCTATATAAATGCATTATTAAGCTAGGGACGACAAAGGAAAAGAGGCTAATAATTAATATTATGGCTTTACAGCAGTTATATAAAAGGAGGAAAGTGGCTAAGATATGCTAGATTAATGGCAATAATAATCCTGCGGATGTGATAATAAAAGCTTTACTAAATAAAGCTCTTAAGACCTTTGTAACAAAGAATAAAGCCTAAATCCATGTAAAAGGATAGGTTAAAAGACCTGTCGCGAGAATTGCCGCGAGAGCCGCTGCCAGAGCCGCTAAAGAATGAAAAAGTCCTAATTTCTCACCAAATCTAACAACAAATTAAGCGCCTAATAAAGAGCTTAAATTCGATGAATTTAAACGCGATTATAAGCGCCTAATTTGGTAGGATTGAACGCAGGAATTACACTCTTTGGCCCCCCCCCCCCCTATAACACTCTTTGCCTCTACAACCATTCGGCCTGGACCAACAAAAGTCATTCATTTGAAGGATGTTTTTCGCTTTATTACTTATTTATTAATATCTGATTATTTGGAGCGTTTTATGCATTTTTTAGAGCGATTTCTCTTTTTCTTTAACAGAGAGAGAATTTGTAAGTATTAGAATCGCTTGTATAAATAATAGAAGGGATACACTGCATTAACCAGGAATTATGGGTTGCACATAGAATGCACGTACCCTAATTAGCTGGATTACAGGTTATGTGACCTGGGGCCGTACTGTGGCCATAACACTACACCTCTGCATTATAGCCTGCTTCTTCCCCTCTTTTAGAGACATAGATGAATTGAATATTGAACCCCCCCCCCCCCTACATTTGTGCTGCAGCATACTTGTAACCTGAGCGCTACCAACACTATATATAAACCTTAATAAATATAAATTCTTAATAATAAGGGTTAGCTTCCTTAGATTTATTATTATACTAAAGGGTATTAAAATAGAACCAAAATGTATTAAGGCAGTAGTAAAATAGCCGCTACCAAGTAATGTATTAAATATATAAATCTTTCTTAGGTTTACAGGGTTCTACTAACGGTTTATTAGGGTATATAGTAAAATCGCTATCTTATTAATAAACCTTCTAAAAAGAGAGTTTAAAGGGACCTTTAAACTACCTTATAATATATAAGCTATATTTAAGATACTAAAACAAAAGTTTTTAAAAACACTAGTCCTGGTTTATTTTAATCTAATAGCCCCTTTTTAAGTTAAAATAAATGCCTTAGCATTTGCTATTAGTATAGTATTAGCAATATTAGTGCTAGGTAATTAGCACTTAGTTATATATATATTATAGAAGTTGTCAGGTCCTAAACTTTACTATATAACACTTAATACTAAGCTACTAGCTATATAAAAAGCTTTTTATATATAAAGACATTACTTAGCTTACTTATAGTATCTAATAAAAATAATTACTAATTACTTAAACTATAAATACCTAATAATAAAACTAAAGCTTTTTAGTAAATAGGTTATAGTATTAAATAAACTTTATTTATATGATTTTATAATTAAGTATAGGCTAGGGAAGTTAAACCTAGCTAATAGATTATCTTAAAAACCAGACTATTTCTTAAAAGCAGCTATAGTAAAGGCATGGTTATTATACCTATTAATATTCTTAAATAAGTTTGTAAAGAAGGAGCAGAGTAATAGCAGTTCTAATAAGGTAGTATATATAATAATATTCTAAGGTATAAAGGCCTTACTATAAGAGATATAGAGAGAGAGCAGTATAAGAGCTATATATTTAAGTAGTATATTAATAGTAATCCTATTTAATAATATAGTATTTAAGAGTTTAAAGTAAGCTAGTAGTAAGAAGACCTTTTTAGCTATATATCTAAGCAGCATAAGAGCTATATATTTAAGTAGTATATTAATAGTATCCTATTTAATAATATAGTATTTAAGAGTTTAAAGCAAGCTAGTAGTAAGAAGACCTCTCTAGCTATATATCTAAGCAGTATAAGAGCTATATATTTAAGTAGTATATTAATAGTAACCCTATTTAATAATATAGTATTTAAAAGTTTAAAGAAAGCTTATAGTAAGAAAACCTCCCTAGCTATATATCTAAGCAGTATAAGAGCTATATATTTAAGTAGCATATTAATAGTAACCCTATTTAATAATGTAGTATTTAAGAGTTTAGAACAAGCTTATAGTAAGAAGACCTCCCTAGCTATATATCCATAAACACAGTTTATATAGATATATAGTAATTTAATAATAAGACTAATAGTAATTAAAAGATAAAATACTATTAAATACACTAAAGAGCTAGTAGGCAAACCTATTATAATAGTAATTTAGAAAGTATAAAAATAAGATTTATTATATAAAACGCAAATAGTATTACTTAGTAGTAGTAATATAATAGTTAAAAAGCACTAAGTAATTAACAAAAATAGTTTACTATGTTTTAATATAAGGGTATATATACTAGTAGGAATATATATAGAAGTTCTAATACTTACTTATAATAACCTTATAGTAAAACACCAGGGTATAAGCAAGATAATTTATAGAGTAGCTAAATAATACTACTAGCTAGAATTATAAAAAGATATAAAAAACCATATAAGCTTATGCTTAAACTATTAAGTTAATAAGCCTAGGTTATACTAACCTTATAATAAGTTAGCTATATTACTAATTCCTAGTAAACCTTTTTAAGAGCTTTTTATAAACTTTATTACTAGCCTCCCCTTAATAAAATAAGCTAGCAAAAAGGAGCATAATATAATTCTTATTATTATAAATTAATTCTTAAAATACACGCTATATATAGCTATATTTATAAGAATAATAAGTAGTAACCTTACTATTATTTTCCTTAAATATATGTTTAAGGACTATAGTATACTAAAAGGGATTATTTTAAATAAAGGGATAATATTTATTAGTAGTTTCTAAAGAACCTTTTACTATTTACTAGTAACTAAGTAATTACTTAGTACTACTTTCTATTTATAAATAGACAGATAGATAGAAAGGGTTAACTAAGTCTTAGAGCACTACCTTAGAGTATTTAGGGCATAAGAGCAAACAAACTAGGAAGACTATTTATATTTAGCTTAATATACCTATAATACTAGTAAGTACTTAGCTTATAGCTACTCTCTAGCAGAGTTATTATAAGGTTACTAGCTAAGGGGCCTAGACTATATTATAAAGACAATAGATATTATAAATATATAAGTAAATATAAGGGTATAAGAATTGTAATAACAACATAAGGCAACTAAGCAGCTACTACGCATAACCTAAGAATAGTATATAAAGCACTATAATAAGAAAAAAGGCTTAATAAGTTTTTTACTAGGTAACTATATGCTTCTATTAACTAAAAACATTAACCTTTAACAACTAAGTAAGAAGCTTATAGTAAAGTATCTAGAACCTTTTAAGGTTCTAGAGAAAGTAAGTGTATATAAACTAGCCTACTGTCTAAAGCTCCTAGATAATATACGCCTGTATCATGTATTTAATATTACAAGTTTAGAGCTATATAAAGGTCTAAATCCTAATAAGGCTATAGTAATATTATAGCTATTTATTTATAACTAGAAATCATATAAGGTTAAGCAAATTATAATATATAAGTATTAAGGCAAGTAGTGTAAATACTTAGTAAAGTAAAAAGGCTATAATAAGTTAGAAAATTTCTAGGTACTAAAAAGGAATTTTAACACATAAAATATTATAATAAATTATAAAAGGGAAATAGTAGTAAGGTAGTAAAGTATATATATAATATATTATAAGAGATATTAGTAATACTTAAAGATACTTATCTTTATTAATAATAAACTAATAGCTACTAAAAGCACTATAATTTTACTACTAATAAGCTACTCTTATTTAAAGCCGTTATTAGAGTTATTAGCACCTATAAAGTCGGATTTAATACTAAGTAATTCTAATATAGTACAAGAGATGGTTATAGGCATAATATATATAGTAAGGGAAATCTCCCTTATAATAGGCTTATATAGCTAGTAATAAGTTAGCTATTATAAAGTTATAAATAGACTAAAAGATATATATATCCTTACTATATATATAGATATATTATAGGTAATTAGTAATTTCTATTTATATAAGCATAGTAGTATAAGTAATACCTTATAAGATTATAGTGCACTTATTATTTTTAAGCTTAAGCTTAATATCTGCCTAAAGATATGCGCATTAGGTATATTTATAAATATTAGAATTTTTTGCCTTAGCTATTATAGCAGCTAAATTCGCCTGTATACTTATAATACCCTAGGAATTATTAGCAGTAAATTAACTATAATTAAGCAATAAACTTATAGGTATTTAATAGTAATAAATACTATTAGTCTTTTTCTCTATTTCTTTAAATATTTTCTAGTAAAGAATACTAATTTAAGCAGGTATCTAGTAGCTAATTAATAGTAACTAAAACAGAAAAATTATAAGGAACTAATACTACTATACTCCTTATTATTTTAGGAGTAATAAGAGCATTTTATACTATAAGCTATAATAATTAATAATAAGATAGTAAAGTATAAGTAGTATACTTATTATTATATATCTTCTTATAAGGCTTAGGAATAATAATATACTTAAGGAGATATATAAGTTTAGTGCTATTAAGCTTTAGGAAGATTTACTAAGTTACTACTATATAGCTATAATAATAATAAGGAATTTTTTAAACTTTAGTAGTAAGTTAGCTATAGCCTAAGAGCATAAGTATTTAAATAATATACTAACTAACTCTAAAAATAAGTATTATAATATTTAGCTTACTAGGAGTAGAAAAAGAAGCTATAAAAAAAGAGGCAGGAGATTAACTAGTATAAGGTATAATAACTAGTAATTATTAGCTATAAGCAAGTAGTGTATATATAATATTAAGTATATAACTTACTAAATAAATAAAATAGAAAGAGAAATAAATATAATGTTAAAATCTATGCATATATTAATAAAAAGGAAGTAATAGTAGTAGCTAAGCTATAAGAAAGTAAAGATATAATAGTAATAAAAGAGAATATATAAGTAAATAATAATAAAGAAAAAGGAAAAAATAGGCTAAAGGGAGGGGGGAAGAGACCTTCTTATAGCTGGATAGTTAGGCTACTAATCTGATATGCATGCCTGCATTAATAACGTTATTTATGTAATTAGGCACTAAGGTGCCTGGGAGCGATTTCTTTATAAGTAGTGTTAATGCTATAATAAAGTAGTAAGTTATAAGCTAATATAAGCAGAGTATAATAGCTTTAATAATAAGAGAAAATTAAAAGTAAATTATAAGTAATAAGAAAAAATAGCTTTAAGTCTAGCAGGCTTAGTAATATTATAAAGTTAATATTAAGAATAAGTATAAGCTAGAACCTAGTAAAGACCTTACTATAAGGTTATTATAAGATTAGATTTACTATTAAGAAGACAGAAAGCAAGGTAGGCCTAGTGTAATATACATACATTTAGTAAAGTTATAATAAATAATAATATATAAGTTATATATTTAAGAAAAAGGGCTTACTAGGTTATAGTAAGGGAGTTATAAGGGAGCAGAGACTAAGGCCTAGGACTATTTATAGTAATTAAGGGTAATTATAAATAAGAGAAAGCACTCTATTAGAAAAGTTATAAGATAAGAGCATAAGAGTATAAAGACCTACTAGGGCAAGCCGTGCCCTAGCTATATATAGGTATATAGGGGGACAGGCCTTATAAAAAAATAAAGAGGCTAGTAAATATAGTATTCACATTACTAACCCTACCTGTAGCTATCTAGCTTTAAGTACGCTTAACTACAGCCTTCACTCCACTAGTAGACCTTCAACCGTGACACTAACCTAGCTAAGACTAGTGCTATATAGGAGCTATTATACCTCTAAAGTATAGTAATAGCATAGGAAATAATAAATAAGAATATAGTAAGTAAAATTACTAAGCTAAAATAATAGCTATAAATAGCATTTACTTTAGCTATATCTTATAATACTAATATAGGTACCTTAGGCATAAGCAGATAGTAAGTGGCCTTAATAGAAATAAAACTAAAAAGAAAACCTATTAATATAAGTAACTCTTATAAGGGGAACTAGATTAAATATCTAGTATAAAAAAGCCTTTTAGCTTATAAACTTAAGGTAAATAGTGCCTTTATTAGGAATAATTAAGATAAATAGTGTTTTATTTACTAATACTTATTAACTTAGGTTTAGGCTTAGGTTTTACCTTTTTTTAAAGTAAGAGAATTTATTAATTATATTTTAAAGGAGTTTTTAATATATCTTAATACCTTATTTCTAAATTCTTATTAAATAGAGTATACTACTATTAAACTAAATTAAGTTAAATAATAACTTAAAGAGAAATTTAATAATTTTTTTATTTACTTTAAGTAAAAGCTAGTTTTAATAAAAGGATATTATTAGGTAAAATTTATTAAACTATTTAAACTATATATAGCTTTAAATAAAAAAATATAAAACTATTATATAAAATATAATATCCTTTATATAAACTACTTTTAGGTAATAAAAAGGTTATAAAGTATTACCCTTAATCTTAAATCTTATAAAATAAAAAAATACTTAAAGGCTTAATATTATATAATAACTAAATCCCCTTTAGCTATATCTTAAGATAAGAAAGGTAATATAAAAATAATAAGTATAAATGTTATATTTTCTTTTAAATAGTAAAAGATATATATTAAGTAGGTTTTAATAAAGGAGATATAATTATAATATAATAATAAATAGTACTTATACTATAAAGTTACTAAATATTAATTAAAGGTATACTACCTTTGCCCTATATATCCTTTAAAGACTAATATATATATAGTTAATATAACTATACCTTAGATTAGGTTTAAAGTTAAAGATAACTTAAAAAAAAATAGCCCTTAAGCTAAGGCTTAGTAAGGGAAAGGAAAATAATAATTAGCTATTATAATTACTATAAAAAGCATATAAATAAATAAAAAAGAAAATAAACTTTAATTCTTTTTTACTACTAGTTTTATTTAATAAAATAGCCTTTATTAATATATAAGTAAATAGTAAGTGTAATAACTATACTATTATAAGCAAATTTTTTATATAAAGTATAGGGTTTTTTATATTCCTATTAGCCTAACCTTAAATAATTTAAATAGCTATTTTTATTAAAAAGTAAGGCTAGAATAGCTACTATTAAGGCTTAACTATAATATCTAGGGTTATCTGGTTTACTATTAATATAAATAGCTAGAGTTTTCTAGTCTTAATATATATAATCCTAGGCCTTACCTAGTTATATATCTTAGGAACCCTATAGTTAAAGTAATATAATATTATAATTTATATAGCCTAAGAGTTACTTATAGTCTATTTATTAAAAAACCTTTAGATATAAGTAATATTTATTAAGAAAGTAATAACTCTAATAATTATAATATTAGGCTTTATATATACTAAAATAGTATAATAAGTAATAATAAGAAAAGAAAAAGATATATAGTTCTTAGCTACTAACTTATAAGATATAACTATAATACTTAATATTACTATACCTAAACCGGACCTAATTAGAATGCTTTTAGACTACTTACTAGAAGAGCTCTAGGATTTTAAAGACTTATTTAATAAAGAAAAGACAAATATATTACTACTATAGAGGGGGACTACAGACTATTATATTTATTTATAAAAAAACCCTAATAATATAAACCCTAAGCTTCCTTAGGCTCCTTTATATAATATACCTTAAAAGTAGCTCTTAAAGATATAAAAGCAAATTATAAATCTTATAAATAAAGGTTAAATATAAGCTAGCTCTTTATTAGCTAGAGCTTTAGTCTTACTTATTAAAAAGGCAGGAAAGGGTTAGTAATTTTATATCGACTATTAAGCATTAAATAAAGTTATAGCCTAGGATAAGTACTCCCTTTTTTTAATTAAAAAAACCCTTTACTTTCTAGCTAAAGCAAGATACTTTATTAAGCTTAATATTTATATAGCCTTTTATAAGCTATAAGTTACTAAAGGAAATAAGTAGTTAATAGTATTTTAAATATAATTTAAACTCTTTAAGTAGCTAGTTTACCCTTTTAGTTTAATAGGAATACCTACTACTTTTTAATAATATATTAATAATGCCTTAGGGAATATATTAAAAGACTTTATAACAGCCTATTTAGATAATATCCTTATTTATACTAAGGGCTTTAAAAAAGACTATATAGTAAAAGTATAAGAGGTCTTATAATAACTAAAATATACTAGGCTATACTTAAATATTAATAAATATATATTTATAGTTATAAAAGTAAAGTACTTAGGTTTTATTATAAAAGCTAAAAAGGCTATCTACCCTAATCTAAAGAAAATTATAGCTATTTAGAATTAAAAATCCCTTTAAATAGTTTATAAAGTATAAAGCTTTTTAGGCTTTATAAATTTTTATTAAGAGTTTATTAATAACTTCTTAAACCTTATAAGCCCTCTAACTAACCTTACTAAAAAAGCTACTAGGTTTTACTAGTTCTTAGAATATAAAAAGGTATTTTAAGCGCTTAAAGCTACCTTTATTTTATTCTTAATCCTTATATAATAGGATTTTAACTTAGAAATATAAGTAAAGGCTAACTTCTTTAATAAGGCTATAAGTAAATACCTCTCTTACTATAATTTAAAAGAAATATAAAGACTAGTATTATTCATGTACGCTAGGTAGCTAGAGCCACTAACTAGTTCATTAACTAACTTCTTAATATAGGAAAAACCCTAAGATAGGGGAGAAAACCCATATTCTTCCATATAGCTCCCGCTAAGCCTCTGATATAGAGTCTTTATTATTTCCAACCATTAGTATAAGATATCTGCCAGTTTCCTAGAACTGCAGACAATGATAGAAGTGTGGTTGTGCTTTATATAAAAGGTTAGTATGTTAGTAAAAACCCCCTATAAGCACCTCCCCTTCTAGTCCGGCTCTTCCTCCTTTATCCTGTTGTTTCCGTTGCCTCTGGTCCCTTTCTTAGCCTTATTATTGCGTATCTGCCACGCCTTACTAAGCTCCTCTGCTAACCTATACTGCTAAAGTCGCCCAGTTAAAAGCACCTACTTTATGATATTTAGTGCTAGCTTCTTGTTATTAAGCGCCGCCCTAAGTTCCCGCAGATCTCTCATTACAGGCACTGCTAGAATCGGTCTTAGATGGTTATATTCTAGGCATGACAGGATAAGGTGGTAGATATTCTTGTCTCCTCCCTAGTATTAGTATATTAGTAAAGTTACCTTGGGCACCTGTTTGTTGTAAAGGAAGGCATTTAGCCCTATTTTTTCCGTTTAAAGCTAAACTAGGGCTATAGATTTATGCTTAAGCAGGCTATTATGGAGCTTTGCTATCTTTTTTGTGCTTTTAAAGTTAGGTTCCTTATTTACTGCTGTTGCTTTTGCCCGTTCTCTTCTTACCTGAGCCTTATGCCTCTGCTGGATCCACCGTTTTTCCTACTCCCTCTCTAATTCCTGTCTGGCTGTAAGGCTGCTAGGGAGGGGGGGGGGGGGCATTAGGAAACGCCTTATAGCGATTACATCGGCGGCCTCTTCCTCGGCGTTGTAGCTGTAATACTATCAAATTACAGGCCTGCTATATCTTCTTGCCTATGCTACTATCCTTAAGTCTTTAGTAGAATTGTTGTTTAATGTAATTAAGGTACAGATCCACCGGCGGCACTGCTGCTTCTGTCTCTAAGAGTGCTACTAATGTCGCCTTATATGCCCCTATAACCCTCCTTAAGCATTCGTTTTATTCCCTTATAAATGCCTTTGCTACCCCCTGTGCTACCCCTTCTGGCTTGCTGTGGGTATAGTATATCCCAGCTCTATAGGCTATTGTGCTTTGTATTACCTATGTATAAAGGGATCTTGCACACTTTAGTCGGCATCCCTACGTAGACATAGCTAGCGCTGTAAGCACTAATTTCTGCCATAATAATTTAGCATTCACCTTCTCTATGTAGGTTGACTAACAAAGCTTCTAGTGAATCCAAACCCCTAGGAATTGCGCTAATTGTGTTGGTTGTATTATTGCTTTTTTAAGTCGGATTGTTATTATAATCGCCTGCCTCTTCCTTATAAAGTGCATTAGCTCGCTCTTTCCTAGGTTAAACCTTAGCCTATACTCCTTTGACCACTCCTTATATATTCTCTAGGCTTTTTTTAGTTATACTTTTGTCTCCTCTGCTGTTTTTCTATATACTATAATGTTTGTATTATCCGAGAACCCCAACGTTAACGTTAATTCCGCCGCTGCTAGTCTTTAATATAGTAGCGTAATATAGAGCAGGAAGAGGATAGGAGACGCTGGCGACCCTTGCAGAACCCCTGCAGTAACTTGGATTTCCTTAGTAATACGTCCGTTAAACGCTAATTGTGCTCTCCTTTCTAACGTGAAGCCCTGTGCCTATCTGGCTATTTACCCTAGCAGTCCTAACTCCTTTATAGTGCGGATTAATCGTTTATAGCTAATAGTGTTGAACGCCCTGGTAATATCCAGCTGCAGTAATGATGCTATCCCCTAGTAATGCTACGCCGTTCTCACAACCTCTTTTAGCGTACTTAGTGCTATCTCTATTAATCTGCCAGCCCTATTGCCTATTTGTATGTCCGGCAGTATATGGCCTTCCTTTGCTGTAATAGTAATCCTCCTTATAATAGCTCCCTTAATCACTTTACCCATTGTATTTAATAGTAATATTGGCCTCTACCTCCCTAGTCTGCCTAACTCCTTAGGGGACTTCCTAGGTTTGTATAGAACTACTACCTTCGCTTGTTAGAAGGAGGCCGGATGATATTCTAAGCCGTAGTAAGCATTTATAAGGCGTGTTAAACACGATATTAGGGCCGCTCTGTATAGCTTAAGAAAACCTGTTGGCAGCTTGTCTGGTCCTAGGGCTTTTTAACTTACTATATTCTTTATAACCTCTTTAATTTCCTCCTCTATAAACACAGGAACTGCCTAATTATTGTTATAGTATCTTGTCCCCTCCTCTGCCTCTGGACCTAGAGCCCTAGCCGCGGATAGAGGGAAGAACCTCTCTGTAAATGCCCTTGCCTTACCCTTATGTGTAACCTTCACTATCTCCTCCCTACTATTGTCTCCTAGCTGGGTTAGTGGTAGGACCTATTGCCTTTTAGGAGGAAGTCTACTCCATAGCCAGGCCTAATGCTCCAGGGTCTAAAGACTCCCTTTAGACCTAGATAACTTGCTAACTGCCTATTGCCAGCTACTTCTCTTCTCCTCTAAGATAATATAATTCTGTTTTTTTATAGCTTTTGTTAAGGCCTGCTACGCTTCCTGCGTCCGTTATTACTACTACTGCCTATTAGCACATCTTGCCTTTGCTATTACATCCCTTACCCTTTTATTCCACTAAGGCTGTGGTTTACTGTGCTCTTAAGGTTGCTTAGGTGCTGCTATATTAGCTATCTCCATAAGCTATTAGGTAAGCCACTGCGCATAGTTATCGATTTCTTGCCGGTTATATAGCAGAAGCTCTAACCCCTTCTTTCTAAGCCTGTTTAAAGCCTCTGCTATAATAAGGTTCTTATCCGCTGTCCTCTAACCCCGGACTAACCCTAGGCTGTTGCTTAATTCCTTATTTGTCCTAATGCTAATAAGCTGGGGCATATGGTCGGATCCGGCGATTTCCACTGGCCTGATGAATTCGACACTAACGTTGTAGGTGGTCCACGCATGGTTAATAGTGCTGTCCCTGCTGCTATGTTCTCTTCTTATTACTTTCCTAAACAGCGTAGCTAGGCCGAGTTGCTACCTTATTATGAATTCCAACATCTTATTATGCCCCGGAGATGTTCGGCCGAATCTGTCCCATAAGGGGTGATGTTAGTTGAAGTCCCCCACGAATACACTCCGGCCCTTTGCCTAGGTATTAGTAAAGTGTTATAAAGGCGTCTGCCACTCCCTTTTATAAGCCGGGGAATAAATGTTATATATCTCTACTTTACATAGCTTAATACTATACTAATCCTCCCCCCTCCCTATAGTTCAAAGTCCTATCTCAACCTTTTAGTGTATATAAATCGCTATTCTTCCGCTGTATATTGCTAATATATAGTGTCCCTAAGATAGGTTCGGTAGTATACTGTTATAGCCTCCTGGTTCCTAGATGGCTATTACCTTAGGGCTAATGTTATGCCCTAACGCCAGATGTACTAAATTGCTTTTCTTCTGTGTATTCCAGTATATAACCTTAATTATATACTCTATTGTGTGCTTTGGAGCACCCTAGTTGGGCTGGCTCTGGTATTGTTTAGCCCTCTAGTCGGCTGTAAAAAGGCCAGTATTATGCCTTCCTCTGCCGGTCTCTGTCGTCCTAATCTTAGCTTATAGGTTTGTCTTGTAGAAGGGCCCCTTAGTTATATGCTCCTTCCTCTTAGCTGCCTCTCTATTAGTCCCCTAGTTTCTTCTCCTTAATAACCCTTGCCTGTAGTAGCCGTTGCGACCTCTAACCGATGGTTGCGGAAGAACAGCGGCCTTATAGCATAAGCCTCCCTGGCCTGCTGCTATCTCTTATTGCTTACTAAGCACAGTTGAGACCATACTGGATATGCCCCTGTATAATTTAGGCATCTCTCCCGTACCTTGCCTGTTAATGTCGGGTAAGTCCTCTCTCCCTTAGGGTGTTTTCTAGTAGCATACCTGCTGTATCTTGCTTCCTCCTTATAGTATCTGGCAATATGTTTAATCTTATAGTAGTTATAATATTGCTTCGGGTGGATCATCTCGTTATATGGCTTAGCGTTGAAAATCTCTGCTTAGTATACTATTCCCCTATGGTATAGTCGGTTCGCTGCCTTGGTGCCCTTAATACTAACCACTAATAGTGCCCTCGTCGCTATTCCTCTTGGCTTTTATACTGTTATCTTTGCTATATTTAATCCATTCTCCTTTTTAATGTTCTTCCTTATATCCTTGATCGCAATATGGTTCGTTAATTATGTTAGGAATCCCTTAATAATCACACTAAACATCTTCCTGTTTACTTCCGCCTTAGGTCCAAAGGCAACTCCTACTTAGGCCGTGTTTTCCTTTTATTTCCTCCTTGCTTCTATAAACATAATAACTATGTCTTTACTTTATAATCAGCGTGCTGCTACTGCCTCCTCTACGCTAATAGCGCTGTTTACTGCCTTTATAATCTCTCCTAGTAATCTGTTCCTAACTGCCTTACTAATAGTGCTTCCCTTTACTAGTGCTTCCCAGTAATAGCGGGCTGGTATCGCCATACCCTCCGTTCGGGCTAAAGGTATTGTTATATTCTGCCCTGTAACTCTACAAGCTGCAATATTCGCCTAAGTCCCCCTAACCGCTAATCTAGTCCTATAAACAGCCTTTATTGCCTCCTTAACCGCCTTCTTAACCGTGGTTTCTACTCTGCTACTAACTGCTTCTATAATTAAGGCTTATAGGCCTCTTGTGTCCGTTCTTGCTTAGGCTATCTCCTCTCCTGCATCTAAAGCAATTTATATAAAAGTTCTAATAAAAGCCTACACTTTTATTATTTCTACCTTTGGGATAACTTTTATTATTAATTCCTTTAGTAATTTCATTTTATTCTTTAGTTTTTCCTGTACTATTATTACTCTGGGATTCTCTTCTTAACATTATGTTTCTTCCTAGGTAGTGCCTTGTCCTTTATTAGTCGCGGATCTACGTGAAAATTCATTAATTATTGCACCCCTTGTGCCGCTTACTCCCCTTATGCAATACGCTATTACTAGGGGGGGTAATTAATAATAAGGAATCCGATTCTGTGCTTCTTTTTCGTTTTAGGCGTAATACCGCGTCGTATCCGCAGGTTTTGTATAATATATTATAAAGACTAGTAGTATATTACTTAGTATAGCTAATAGCTATATAGTAAAATTATATAATTTATAATAAAAAGCTCTTTAGTATTATTTCCTACTTAAAGGTATAATTAGCTAAGCTAAGGAGTATAGCCTAGCTATTTATAATTCTTATAAATTATAAAAATCTAGAGTATTTTATAGCCCCTTAGGAAATGTTTAAAAGATAAGTAAGATAGGTAGAAATATTATCCCTTTTTAACTATTACTTATGCTATTACCTAGGTATATAAGCAGGTTATTTAAATACTTTATTTTAATAGGATTAAAATTAAAGAAAAAAAGGACAGCTAGTAGGTTATATATTTTGCCTAATTTAGGGAATATTAAAGATAGTTTAAGAGCTAGAAGCTAATACTATAAACCTAGTTAGGGTGTAAATAATAAGCAAACTAAAGAAGAGTAATAACTAAAATAAGAATAACCTAGATAATTTAGATATAATAGTAGGCTCTAATATAAAGGTTTTAAGTCCTCTCCTACTAGGCATTAATTTAATTTAAAATAAATAGCTTTAGAATTTATAAAATTAAGAGGTTACTAAGAATAGTTTATATTAAATCTAACTAGGAGTAATACTAATAATAAAGCAGAAGTTTTTTATATTTATAAAAACGTAGTTATAAATAGCAAACTATACTTTAAATATATAAGAAGTATTATAATTTTAAGAATAGCTTTAGATATCTTATTATAAGCCTCTTATTACTTTGCTTATATAGTAGGTTTATAACTTGCTTATATTAAGCTACCTAGGGCAAAATACTACCTTTTAGGTGCTATATAAGGATTATTATTAGGATAGAATATTAAAGGATATAGTATAATATATATAAAACTATTATTACTTTAGTAGGCATAAGAGCTAATAACTTTATTAGGGTTTATTAAAGCTTATACCAGCTGTAAACTATTACTAGTTATAAATCTTTATAGATTTTATAATAAAGCTTTTAGTATATAATAAGGCATTACTATGCTTTTTAATAGTTATTATAAACTGTCTTTTAAAGTATATACAGCTAGAGGTAATAATAAGTATAGTAGCTAAAGTATATATAAAATAGTTTAAATATTACTAGTAGTGTTTTTATAGATTTCCTTACTAGATTATTTTTAATTATAGTTTAAATTAGCTTAGTTGCTTTTAAACTATACTTTGTAATTAAATAGGTATTAAGTAACTATTATTTATATTTTATTATCTGTAAATAAATAATAGTATAGAATAAGTAAATTAAAAGGTATAAGTAGTTCTATAAGTAGTTATTACTTTTTTATAGTATAATTAGGCTAACTATTTACTAGTATATTAAATAGTACTTAATAACTAAATCATTATAATAACTAGTATAAGTACAAACTAGGCACTAAAGGGCTTTAATATTAAACTAGTTTAGTATGTATTAAATAAGACTAAAAGCCTAACTTTACTTAAGGGAAAAGCTATATTATTTCTAGAATATATTTAGAAGGAAATAGTAATAATATAAGCTATAATTAACTTTATATAATAATATTAGTAGGATATAGTAAATATTTCTTAGTGTTTAGTAAAGCATTACTAAATAAGGGATTTTATATAGTTAAATCTTTATTATATAAAGATAAACTATTTTAGCTAAAACCTTAACTAGGTAAAGGTAAAATATAAGGTCTTAAATATACTAACTTTACTTACTATTTATTTAAATATTCTATAGAGAATATACCTAGTTTTTTATATAAATCTTATTAAGAGGGTAGCTTTTAATTTATTACTATTATAATAGCTAGCTAATTCTAGACTAGGCCTAACACTCCTGCTTTATAAAAATAATCTAAATTTAGTAGAATATAAGGTTAAGGAAATAGTAATAGTAAGAAATGCCTAAGAATAAGGTAATTAATAGAATATATTAGTTAAATAAGCAGGTTATATTTAGCTAATATAAGAACCCTTAGAAAGTTTTTTAGATATAGTAGCACTAAAGCAGTATAAGGTATAATAAGGTAATATATATAGTAATAATAAGCCTAAGAGAAGGTGTCTTAAGGGCAAGAAGGGGGCTATATAATAGATTTAAGCTTAAAGCTTAGATTTATATAGCTAGAAAGTAAAGGGCTTTATGTAAGTAATATGTAAGTAGCTTAGGCCCTAGTCGTATATATAACTATAAAGGAAGGGTTATTAAAATTAAATAAATCTTTTTCTTCTCTTCTTCTTTATAAATAATATTTTTATTTAAGTTACTAGCTCTGCAGTTACATTCTAGCGAGACTATAACAGTAACTAAGATAAGGATAACCTAAACAATTTAAATATAATAGTAGGCTCTAATTTAGAGGTTTTAAATCCTCTATTACTAGGCTCTAATTTATTTTAGGATAAATAGCTTTAGAATTTATAGGACTAAGGGGTTACTAAGAATAGTTTATACTAAATCTAACTAAGAGTAGTACTAATAGTAAAGCAGAAGTTTCTTATATTTATAAAAACCTAGTTATAAATAATAAACTATACTTTAAATATATAAGAAGTATTATAATTTTAAGGATAGCTTTAGGTACCTTATTATAAGCCTCTTACTATCTTACTTATATAGCAGGTTTATAACTTACTTATATTAAGCTACTTAGGGCAAAATACTACCTTTTAAGCACTATATGGGGATTACTACTAGGACAGAATATTAAAGAATATAGTATAGTATATATAAAACTATTATTACTTTAATAAGTATAAGAGCTAATAACTTTATTAGGGTTTATTAAAGCTTATACTAGCTATAAACTATTACTAGTTATAAATCTTTATAGATTTTATAATAAAGCTTTTAGTATATAATAAGGTATTACTATACTTCTTAATAGTTATTATAAACTATCTCTTAAAGTATATATAGCTAAAGGTAATAATAAGTATAGTAGCTAAAGTATATATAAAATAGTTTAAATATTACTAGTAGTGTTTTTATAGATTCTCTTACTAAATTATCTCTAATTATAGTTTAAATTAGCTTAGTTACTTTTAAACTATACTTTATAATTAAGTAAGTATTAAGTGACTACTATTTATATTTTATTATTTATAAATAAATAATAGTATAAAATAAGTAAATTAAAAGGTATAAGTAGTTTTATAAGTAATTATTACTTTCTTATAGTATAACTAGGCTAACTATTTACTAGTATATTAAATAGTACTTAATAACTAGATTTTTATAGTAACTAGTATAAGTATGAACTAAGCGCTAAAGGGCTTTAATATTAAACTAGTTTAGTATATATTAAATAAGACTAAAAGCCTAACCTTACTTAAGGAAAGAGCTATATTATTTCTAGAATATATCTAAAAAGAAATAATAATAATATAAGCTATTGTTGGTAGCGCTCAGGTTACAAGTATGCTGCAGCACAAATGTAGGGGGGGGGGGGTTCAATATTCAATTCATTTATATCTCTAAAAGAGGGGAAGAAGCAGGCTATAATGCAGAGGTATGGTGTTGTGGCCACGGTACGGCCCCAGGTCACATAACCTGTGATCCAGCCAATCAAGGTGCGTGCATTCTGTGTGCAACCCATAATTCCTGGTTAATACAGCGTATCCCTTCCATCATCCATACAAGCGATTCCGACACTTGCAAATTCTCTCTCTATTGAAGAAGAAGAGGAATCGCTCTAAAAAATGCATAAAACGCCCCAAATAATCAGATATCAACAAACAAATAATAAAGCGAAAAACATCCTTTAAATGAATAACTTTTGTTGGTCCAGGCCGAATGGTTGTAGAGGCAAAGAGTGTTGTGGGGGGGGGGGGCCAAAGAGTGTAATTCCCGCGTTCAATCCTACCAAATTAGGCGCTTATAATCGCGTTTAAATTCATCGAATTTAAGCTCTTTATCGGGCGCTTAATTTGTCGTTAGATTTGGTAAGGAATTAGGACTTTTTCATTCTTCAGCGGCTCCGGCGGCGGCTCTCACAGCAATTCTCGCGACAGGTCTTTTGACCCATCCTTCCACACGGATTCGGGCTTCATTCTTCGTTACAAAGGTCTCAAGAGCTTTATTCGGTGAAGCTTTTATTATCGCATCCATAGGATTATTATTGCTATTAATCCAGCGTATCTCAGCCACTTCCCTCCTCTTATATAACTGCCGTAAAGCCATAATATTAATCATTAGCCTCTTTTCCTTTATTGTCCCTAGCTTAATAATGCATTCATACAGCAAGAAAGAGTTAGTGCATATTATTATTAGAATTTTCGGCTTGTTTAATCGGTTGGTGATAATATTTAGAGTAGTGCTTATTATATAGGCAATATCAACACCTTAAACCATCCTATATAGCTCAAAAGCTAATGCACTTCTCGTGACTCTTTTTGATTTTGTTAAGCTGTATATCACGATATTTCCTCTAAGGGTGAATTCAGAGGTATCGTCATCCTTCCTTTTATTGCCTAGGATGATTACATAGCCTAGTTAAGAGCTAAGGTCTTTATTGTTTACAAAAGAACCGTTAATAAAGACATAAAGAGCGGCGTTTTCTAGCGAGAGAGATATATATTAAAGTCCACGGTCTTAATTGTCAATTTACCATTAAAGTCTTTTATTAAGCCTTAAAACATCGTCGGATCCTGGATATTAGACTTAGGTGGTAACAGAAAGATCATAAGATGCTTTAGGTTGATATATTAAAGTAATATACGCTCCTCGTGCTCGCTATTCGACATATTTTGCTTGGTCGGTCAGGTTATTAACTTATAATAGCTTCCTTCCTTATTCCTTTTATTATAAAAAGAAGGTGTTATCATTAACTTCGCTCAAAATGCAACCGTTAAACATCAACGGTATTAAAATCATCAACCTCTCTTTTAGCTTTGTAAGGAATTTAGCGTTTTTTAACTCAACCTCTTTGCAATTAAAAAACTTAGCATTACTAAGTCCTAAGGTATTATTAGTCTGCATTCCAATGATTCTAAAACACAAGCTTTTGCTAGAAGAAATAAGAAGATAAGGGTTATATATAGAGGTTATCATCTGTAGTTTCTAACGATAATGATTGAAATACGTCGACCACTAATGTGTGCCAGCCTCTGCTATTCCGTATAGCAGCTTAATCACGACCATAATAACGTCTGGCGGGTAAAGGTGTGTAATTTATGCTGGAAGCTTTGCAAGAATTGTGCGATTAAGCTTCGTCTGTAACTGCACATATGCTTAGGTAATATCCCTTAGCCAAACCGTAATGCCTTCCTTTTTTAATAAGGGAGCAAGGGTAACAATAAGCCTTTAACTAGCTTTCTAAATTATTAGGGACTGCGTGAGAATAACCTCTTTCCTACGGTCGCTATGGCCTTGGATAACACATCATGACTTTTTATACAGGGAGTTAGTTGCCTTGCCTTTAACTTCTCTTACTATCCGCAAGCTAAAGAGTCTTTTGCCTCTATGCCTTTATAGGTTAAATTTCATAAATTCAAATACATTCCTTACTAGTAAAGCATTAATCTCTGCTTTGTCAGAGAGTTTAAAAGGTTCTCCGGGTGTATTGATTTTTCCTTGCGCGCAGAGGTCAATTGCAAGTTAAAAATCGGCCTTTTCTTTCTCAGTAAGAAAAGCCTCTGCTTAAGGGTGTTTCCAGGGTCTTCTACGTCCTCTTTATAGTAAAGTTGTTAGGTTATTAAGGGGGTTTTCGTAATTTTCATTACCTTAAACCAGGTCTTCCTCGTGAACCAGGTCTTCCTTGTGAGAAGATTCCACCTCTAGTAAGGTTATATACAGTTTAATAACTATAGACTGAAACTTTATAGGGCCATAAGGCATCTTAATAATGCAAGTCTCTCCTTCTATTAAGAGAAGCTTATAGGGGCCAGTCTATCCGCCTTTTTCGCAATAAACTTATACATTAGAATTTAAAGGAAGAGTGTGTATAGGCAGGGTTATTAGGCCGTTGTGGGTATTAAGAGCATTGTGGACTTGGCGTCTTGCAAGACTATATCTTGCTTTATCTATTGCTTTTCAAAGTATCTTAGCTCTTTAGGTAACTATAAAGCTTAGGGGGGAATCATTTGTCATCCTTAGATAGGTTCTAAAGACTAGAAGGGTAGGAACAAGACTATTTAGACCGGCAGAGTTATTAACTGCTTTAACAGCTATTTAAAGTATCTGCTCTTTCGAGAGAAGACTGTCAGCTTCGGTCTTAATAATATCATATGCTCTGCAAAGAGGGGCATAATATTGCTTAAGTTTTCCGATGCTGTTGTGAGCCTTAACAGGGACTTTGTTAATATTAATTGACAATAGTCGAGCTAAATGCCTGAATTCGCTAGAAGCGAAGTTTCTTCCGGTATTATGGACTATCCAGTCTGGGGGTCTAAGATATGTATCAATTCAGCACTCTTTAAGGGCATTCCAGATATCTCGAGCTTTCTGTTATTAAGGTGCAAGAAAGCGGGCAGCTTAAAATGATATTACCAAATCTATAACGTGTAGGACCGGCTTCTCGTTAATTTGCATGATATTAACGAGGACCTTGTAGTTAAATTCAATATTGTCTTTAAGAGTGAATTTAAATCTACTTAGAGCTTTTGCGTTTATCTGGCATTAATGGCAAGCATGCGTGATTTTCCTTATATTAGCCTTATTAAATTCTTCCCTAGCCCTGGCGAGAAGGTTATTTAATTGGTCGATTAACGGATAACTAAATTGGCAATGAAGTTAACGGATTTCGGCTTTAGAAAGCATAAAGATGGCAGGTTCTTAAGAACTAGCTGTCCACTAAGGATGTCCCTATTTCCTAATAATGGGTACCTTTTTATCTCCTTAGATTAGAAGATTCTTAAGATTGTTAAGTTTAATACCTATTTTATCTATGTCTGTAATAGAATATAAAAACAGTATAGCACTATTAAGCATATAGAAAGGTATTGTGCTAAAAATCGTTAGAAGCTTTAAAATACCAGTTAAAGTCGCAGTACCGGCTCTAAAGGTGATAGTCCTTTAGTCAGAGGAATGCTTAATTGTAAGGTTCTTTATGATTTTCATTAGAGCGTTGACTTGGCCTTGGCCAGCAGTTGAAATTCCTGATGCTTCTGTATCTGGGAGTATACTATGAAATGTATCCGCTGTATATCTTGTATCCATAAGATACACGTGTTATTAAGGTTGTTTATTAGTATCGTAGTCGTAGGGGTCTTTAAGAAATAAGGCATGTTTAAAAGCATTATCCTGCAAGAAGTTTACAGTTAATTAGGAAAAGAGTGGGGGATTTGGTGCTTGCGTAAAGAATGCTATAAAGGAGAGAGTATCACGAGCCTCTTTATTGTCTGGTTTCTCTTTTTTATTAGTAGTAAGAAAAGCGGCGTTCTAAGCAGCTTTTTCGTGTTCGTCCTTACTGCTATTATTAGTAGCAGTAAGTTAGGCCATTTCGCCTTTGTAGGCCTGTAGGAATGCATAGTATTGGCGTTCAGAGGGTGGTTTTTAGTGTTTTTTGTTATTCCACTAAGTTGCTTTTGCTTTCTTCTGCTCAGAGGCAGGATGGTTAGTTAACTAGTATCCTTCTTTGCAGCAGATAAAGCATTTCTTTAAGCTTGCTCTGGCTTAAGGTTTTTCACGATATGTAGCTTGTAAATAGCGTCGGTCTGTAAACATCACTATATCGGTGTTTTAGTCTGTAGACCGGGCAATAAGGGCAGTCGAATTGTTATTAGTAGTTATTAGTAACTGACTTATAGAGGTTAGTGGTATGTCCATTGCTGAGAGGCAATTTCGAAGATCACCAACAAATCCTTCGAAGGTTGGCACATTCCTAAATTTAGTATTATAGAAATCGTTGTCATTTTCTATTGCTCGTCATACTTAATAAAGAAGAATTATATCTTATTTAAGAGGGTTATAAAGGCTATTGAATATCTTCGTAAGTTGGTTGAGAAGAATTTCTAAGCATTCTAACTTATTCTTTATTAGATATTCTATAATAATATAGCGAAGGCGTAAATCGGCAAATTGTGTTTTATAAAAGCTCTTATTCTTAGGTGTTTTGAAGTGATTCCTAATGTTCTAAGTCATCTCCTCGAATGGGATTGTCTTTGCTCTAAAGTATTTAAGGAAATATATATAAGCTTTACCTTAAAGCATAATAGGGAAGGCTTTTAGGTAAAGTAAGGGGGAAACTCCTGCTTAAGAACATTTCTCTTTAAAATGTAGTAACTTCTTATTAATAAAGTCATATACTTCTCTAGAATATTATTCTTCTTTCTAGTAAAGTCTCTTAAGAGTATTAAGGGCTTTTCGATTGCTGTTAGAAAGTGTTCCGGTCAGGGTTTGTAGTTCTAGGGGAGGGTCTTCGGTTAAATAAAAATCTTTATTATTAGAGTTCTTATTATTAGAAAGTTTAAGTCGTTGAATCTCTTCTCCTTTCCTAGTTGCTTTTTCCGGTAAAGGTTTATATTTTGTGTTAGGGTTAATGTTTAAGATATTAACAAGATCTTTAGAGACATTCGATCTCAATCCTCTGGCTATTTCGACACCATTATTATTAAGGTAATTACGAAGGGTATACTTAAGGTTGTTGTTAATTTTATCAAAAGTATCCTTTGTCTAATTTTCATAATCTCGCTAGAAGTTAATAAGGAGATTACGCCCTTTTCCTTCGTTAAGAATGTAGTAGTTAATCGTATATATAATACGGTTATTAATCTGTTGTTCAGTAGCTGTATTGACATCAATATTATTAACTAACTTAGTCTAATTAAAGGATAGAATTAGATAGTGCTTATAAAGTTTTCAGGGTAGGGTGCTCTTTAGAAGTTCTCTTCTGTAGACATCCTTTTAGAGTTATTTATTAAAATCATTTATTTTTCCTTAGCTTAAAGATATTTTAGTGTTTTAGGCTTTGTGTTTAGTACTAATTAAAGCGGTTAGCGTTGGTTCTCTGTAAATAATAGTGAAGATCTGGTTTTAATTATAGATAAGTAATAGTTAATAATAAGGGAGAAGATCTATAAGAGTTAAGTCTTCTTATAATTATAGATGATTTAACAGTTAATGATTTAAAGAAATAATCCTTTGGTTAGTATAATATTAGAATTTCTTGCAGTTATGTAAGTAAAAGCGTTCGGACGAGTCTCTTCTGGGTATAACCTAACAAATCTGTGGTTATTAGCAACTACTAATCAGTGTTAGTAGCGCTCAGGTTACAAGTATGCTACAGCACAAATGTAGGGGGGGGGGGGTTTAATATTTAATTCATCTATATCTTTAAAAGAGGGGAAGAAGCAGGCTACAATGCGGAGGTGTGGTGTTATGGCCACGGTACGGCCCTAGGTCACATGACCTGTGATCCAGCCAATTAGGGTGCGTGCATTCTGTGTGCAACCCATAATTCCTGGTCAATGCGGCGTATCCCTTCCATCATCCATACGAGCGATTCCGACAGCTATAATTAACTTTATATAATAATATTAGTAGGATATAGTAAATATTTCCTAGTGCTTAGTAAAGCATTACTAAATAAGGGATTTTATATAGTTAAATCTTTATTATATAAAAATAAACCATTCTAGCTAAAAACTTAACTAAATAAAGGCAAAATATAAGGTCTTAAATATACTAACTCTGCTTACTATTTATTTAAATATTCTATAGGGAATATACCTGGTTTTTTATATAAACCTTATTAAAAAAGCAGCTTTTAATCTACTATTATTATAATAGCTAGCTAATTTTAGACTATGCTTAATACTCCTGCTTTATAAAAATAATCCAGATTTAGCAGAATATAAGGTTAAGGAAATAGTAATAGTAAGAAATACCTAAGAATAAGGTAATTAATAGGATATATTAGTTAAATAGGCAGGTTATATTTAGCTAATATAAAAACCCTTAGAAAGGTTTTTAAATATAATAGTACTAAAGCAGTATAAGGCATAATAAGGTAATATATATAATAATAATAGGCCTAAGAGAAGGCATCTTAAGGGTAAAAAGAGGGCTATATAATGGATTTAAGCTTAAAGCTTAGATCTATATAGCTAGAAAGTAAAGGGCTTTATGTAAGTAATATATAAGCAGCTTAGGCCCTAGTTATACATATAACTATAAAAGAAGGGTTACTAGAATTAAATAGATCTTTTTCTTCTCTTTTTCTTTATAAATAATATTCTTATTTAAGTTACTAGCTCTGCAGTAGCATTCTAGCGAGACTATAACATTAATATGGATTATAATATTATAATATTATAAATAATTAAATATTATAAATATTATAATATTAATTATAGTCTAAAAATACTAAGAAAAATATTACATAATAATATAATAATATTACTATTTTTAACATTATTATATTTACAGTATTTATAGTATAGTATAGTATAGTATAGTATAGTATAGTATAGTATAGTATAGTATAGTATAGTATAGTATAGTATAGTATAGTATAGTATAGTATAGTATAGTATAGTATAGTATAATAAAAACTATACTATAACTAAAAGCCTAGGGTAAAATACTATACTATACTACATTTAAGGGTCTTAAAACTACAAATACTACACTATATGCAAAGCTCTGTAAGTATACCTGGCCCCTTTATCGTCCTCTAGGAGCTGTTTAAGTTACTGTTGTTTGCTTACGTATAAGGACCACGACAACATTAGTTAAAGCGCCACAAATTTCAGCCTGGCGCCCGCTGGTGAGTAATAAAGTTACATCAAACGTGATTGCAGGTAACCGAACACGCGCAATTCCTCCGAGCTGTTCCAAATTTGTCTACTGCCAGGCTTACTCCCCGATTACAAGCATCCCTTTCTATGCAAGCTGGTCATGCCACACCCGAGTGTTCCTGACGCTGGTGCGCATACATACATGATACTCTTCGCCATGCAGGCGTCCACGTGTGTAGGGATAGGAGCAGGCCCTCAGTTGCCATGCTTGTCAGCACTTATCCGCAGTCATCACCCGGCCTGGTCATCTGAGGGAGTTTAGTCTGGCGACCCGACCAGGGCGTAGGTCATCGTCTGGCCGGCAGCCATATGCAAGCGTGAAGGGCCTCCAAGGCAGCCGATACCACCAGGCCATGCATATTGTGACACGGCGTAGACGGTCGGGGGCGAAAGAAATTTAATGAAGAAGCCTACGTCGCGACTCTCGGTCCCGCTGCTCTGTCCTTCCTCCAACCTCGTACACTTTTCCTTGGTGTTTGGTGGTTGTTTGCCGTGCCTCGGGGAAGTGCTGTCGCCACCATGATGCCATCATCACCACTGACCCCCTTGTTGTCCTTCCTACTCCTATCCTTACTGGATTCAGGCAACGCAGCATCCGTTGGGAAAGGCCATGTCGTGCCACCAACCGATGCCCAAGTTGGCAATGGATGGGAATATCAAGGTTGTTACGCGTGGGTGAAGCCATGAGCCTGCCCCTTGTTCCGGTTATTTCTCATTTTTGACGAAACACGAGCAGGCTAATGCGAGTCTCTCGCGAGATAGGGATGTCGGTCAGACGATCAATGCAGCCAGCATGGCCGATCCGCAGATGACCAACGAAAAATGTGTACAGTTCTGCTTCTCGAGAGGATTCCCATATGCCGGAACGGAGCATGCGAGCGAGTGTCACTGCGGAAGCCGGCCGACACCGGGCCGAGTCAAGGTTTCGGCCTCGGACTGCTCCATGAGCTGTGGTGGAAACGGGGCTCAACGTTGCGGCGGTAGCGGCAGACTCACCCTGTGGAAGACGAGCCAGATGACGACGCCGTCTGTCACGCCAGAAGTAAACGGCTGGGTGTCAATGGGATGTTATCTGTAAGACATCTGACATCCTGTCCCGTTACCCGCCGCACCAACCCAGTCTCTCCCTGGGGCTATTGTCACTGACAAACCACAAATCCAACAGCGTAGGAACGACAGGGCGTGCCCTGGCACAGTCCCTGGGTACCATCCCTGGTGCCGAAATGACAGTAGCCAAGTGCACGGCGGCTTGCAAATCTTCCAATGCCGAAAATATCTTGGCTGGCATACAAAACGGAAGCAGATGCTGTGAGTTTTGGTGAAGACCCGTAAAGAAAAACGGTGTTGCCTGGTGGAACCGGCAGTATTCAAAAAAAAGAAGAAGAGAAGAGAAGAGAAGAGAAGAGAGAAGAAAAAAAAAAGGAAAAGGAGAGGAGACAAGGAAGTTGCTAATAATTCGCCGTTCATCTCGTAATAGACTGCGGCAAGAAACTTTCCGACAAAGCTCACAAAGCATCCGACAACACCAAGTGCAACAAAGCTTGTAACGGCAACAGCACCGAATATTGCGGTGGGTCAGGTGCTTTAAACATGTACAACTATAGCGGACGGTTTTCTCGCCGGTATGTTTTGTTCGTTCCACGTACTGCACAACAAGAAGCAATCAGCAATGCCGTGTTGTCCGCATGATGTGGAGAGGAGGACACAGAAGCTGATGGCGCATCATGACTTACAGCCAGGCCTGCCCAGTCCAACCAGCCGCGGTCGGAACGTTCTCATGGCGTGGCTGCTATCGCGAGCCAACGAACATGCGGGCTCTCGTCGGCAAGTCATTTGCTGCTGACAGCATGAGCCTGGCGTCATGCGCGCAGTACTGCGCAGGATTCACGTATTTCGGCGTTGAGTATTCGCGCGAGTGCTACTGCGGAAACCAGTTGAATGCGGGCTCGACCCTGGCACCTGCATCTGACTGCAGCATGTCCTGTGCTGGCTCCACCTGTCAGCTGTGCGGGGCTGGCAACCGCCTCTCGGTCTATATGTACACACCGGGGGGTGGCGTTGATCCCCCATCTTCAACTTCCACCTCATCAGGCAGTGATGGAGGTGCCTCTGCATCTTCTCCCGCTGCCTCGACAGGGGCCCTTGCGGCCACGGGCCTGCCCGCCGGTTGGTCCAGCTATGGATGCTGGGTTGACGGCGTATCTGGTCGAATCCTTAATAACCAGCTCCCCGACAACCCCAACCTGACTCCCGAGTCCTGCGCAAAGGCTTGCAGTGACGCCAAGTACACCATAGCCGGTGCCGAATACGCAACCCAGTGCTTCTGCGGAAACCAGATCGTCAACGGCGGTGTCAAGGCCCAGTCTGGTTCCGAGTGCAATTCTGCCTGCGGCGGAAACCCTCGGGTGAACTGCGGCGGCGGTGGACGAATGACAATCATGTCTCTCGGCGAGCCTCAGGTCGCCGCGCCGCCGGCTGTCATTCCCGCTGTTGGTAGTTGGCAATATCAGGGCTGCTACCAGGACAATGTCAACCAGAAGAGGACCTTCTTCTGGCAAAACCTTATGGAGACCAACATGACCCCCCAGAAGTGTCTTGACCTCTGTGGCTCCTTTGGATACCACGCTGCTGGCCTGGAATATGGCAAGGAGTGTTATTGCGGTGATCCCGCCAACATTCAGGTTCGAGCCTCTCCAAAGCTCGACGACAAGCAATGTGATATTCCCTGCAGCGGGAACCCCTCCGCCATCTGCGGTGGTGGCAGTCGTTTGACCACGTACTTCTGGAAAGGTGACCCCTTCTACACATGGACCTTTCCGCCTCCCGGCTCTCCGGATGCTGGCTCGTACGACTTTCTCATCGGAGGTGTCTGTGTTCCGCTCATGACCTCGCAGGCCATCACCGGTAAGGTGACTTTCCTCGAGAAATGGGGAACCGGACCGCCCAATTCAACCGGCGCTTACGAATTAGATCTCTCGTCGCTTGACGACTTCAAATCAGCATGGCGAACAATGCATGTCAAGACTGACGTCTTCTGCGCCGCTGGTCTGACTCTTCCCGACAAGGCCGGTCGACAGATCACCGTCGGTGGCTGGTCTGGCGCCTCTCTGTACGGAGTTCGGTTGTATACTCCTGATGGTTCTGCCAGACAGGCTGGCAAAAACGACTGGGAAGAAAACGCGGCCGTACTCAAGCTTCAAGAGGGTCGATGGTATCCCACCGCCATGAACATGGCCAACGGATCCATTCTCGTCATCGGCGGTGAAATTGGATCAAACGACAGGCCAGTGCCAACTCTGGAAATTCTTCCACCGACTGGCACGATGCCTCTGTACATGGAGTGGCTGGAGAGAACCGATCCCAATAATCTCTACCCCTTTACCTGCGTCCTGCCCTCTGGCGGTATCTTTGTGGCCTACTACAACGAAGCCCGGATACTCGACGAGAACAATTTCAGCACCAAGAAGACGCTTCCCAACATCCCTGGAGCCGTCAACAACCCAATGGGAGGTCGCACGTATCCTCTCGAGGGAACCGCCGTTCTCTTACCCCAACACGCCCCATATAGTGACCCTTTGGGAGTCCTCATTTGCGGCGGTTCAACGAATGGTGCTGCAAACGCTCTGGATAACTGTGTCAGCATCTATCCTGACTTGGATAATCCCAAGTGGGCTCTTGAGCGTATGCCGTCTCAACGTGTGATGACCTGCATGGCTCCTCTTCCGGATGGGACCTACCTCATTCTCAACGGCGCTCAGCATGGAGTTGCCGGCTTCGGCTTGGCCAAGGATCCCAACCTTAATGCTCTTTTGTATGATCCAAGCAAGCCGCTTGGTTCGCGCATCACTGTCATGGCCAACACCACCGTTGCTCGTCTATACCATTCCGAGGCCATTACACTTCTGGACGGACGGGTCCTGGTATCGGGATCGGATCCGCAAGATGGCGTCAACCCGGAGGAGTATCGTGTGGAGACATTTACTCCCCCTTACTTGAAGAGAGGCAAACCACGCCCAACATTTACAGTCAGCAACAAAGACTGGCGTTACGGTCAGCTAGTCGCTTTCAACCTTGGCGCGGACGCCAAAAACGGAGCTATTACTGCGTCTTTGTTAGGATCAGTCTCAAGCACACATGGTAATTCAATGGGTGCCCGGACTTTATTTCCCGCCATTACTTGCTCGGGAACATCTTGTACCGTGACAGCTCCTCCCAGCAGGTACATTGCTCCGCCGGGCTGGTATCAGTTCTTTGTCCTCGATGGCGGTATACCTGCCATTGGTGTCTTCGTGCGCATTGGTGGCGACCCTGCAAGATTGGGCGAATGGCCCAAGGGTGGAGGTTTTAACCCTCCTGGAGTCTGAGCAGTTCCATCTCTGGATTGGTCAGGTGCTGAGAGCTGACATGTGGTATAGTACGGAGACCAAGATATAGATGGAAAACGTTATGACCCGCGCATCAATGTTGGAAATGCTAATCCCTGTTTTGATATTTTCCTCCATTAAGATATAAGAGATGCATCTTGGTGGGATATTTAAACAATAGTCAGCAGGATAGGCTTGGAAGAGGACTCAGCGCAATCAGGACTGAGTAGATTTTTATAATTCTATTTACTCTTAAGACTTGGCCTTTTACGGACTTAAAAGAGTATTTTTATTAATTATTAAATTATCTTTTATAATATTTTTATATAATAAAATATATTATATATGTATAAGTTACTACTTATATTAAGCTAAGTATTAAAAACTATTAATAATAGTAATAATGTTAGAAGTTTATACAGAAACTATAGAGAATTATATAGTGATTTTTACAGTATTTTTATAGAATTTCTATAGTATTTATAATTTAATAGTAGTAATAACTAGCAGGTTTAGTAGAAAAAGTATATAGTTTTTTTATATACTTACTAATTTTTCTAAAAAAAGTAAGTATAATAGATTTAAGCTAAAAGCTTCAATCTATATAGTCAGAAAGAAGGCTATATTATATAAGCTATATATAAGTAGGTTAGGATTTAAGTAAATATATAACTATTAAAATTTAATTACTAAAATTAAGCAGATCTTTTTTTTTTCTTAAGAATATTATTTAAATTTATATTATTAGCTTTATAATAATATATTAAGCTAGACTATAATATATAATATTCTTTCTTCTTAACCTTAAAAATCTTTATAGGTTCTATATAAAAGTTAGGCCTTTTTGTTAAGATTAAACAGCCGGACCAACACCGCGGACACGACGCAGTATCACGCCTAAAACGAAAAAGAAGCACGGAATTGGATTCCTTATTATTAAATACCCCCCCTAGTAATAG
This sequence comes from Aciculosporium take MAFF-241224, assembly GCA_000222935.2. Taxonomy (NCBI): domain Eukaryota; kingdom Fungi; phylum Ascomycota; class Sordariomycetes; order Hypocreales; family Clavicipitaceae; genus Aciculosporium; species Aciculosporium take. Next base: position 3,965 of record AFQZ01000226.1, on the reverse strand, counting down.
CACATTACGCAAGGGAAGTAAGCAGCGTAAGGGGTATAATAATTAACAAATTTTTACATAGATCCATAACTAATAAAGAATAAGGCACTACTTAGGAAGAAATATAATATTAAGAAGAAAATCCTAGAGTAATAGTAGTACAGGAAAAACTAAAGAATAAAATAAAATCACTAAAGGAGTTAATAATAAAAGTTGTCCTAGAGGTAGAAATAACAGAAGTATAGGCTTTTATTAGGACCTTTACATAAGTTGCTATAGATATAGGAGGGGAGATAGCCTAAGCAAAGACTGGCATAGGAGATCTACAGGTATTAATTATAGAAGTAGTTAATAGTAAAGTAGAAACCACGGTTAAAAAGGCAGTTAAGAAGGCAATAAAGGCCATTCCTAGGACTAGATTAACGGTTAGGGGGACTTAAGTAACTGTTACAGCTTATAGAGTTATGGGGCAGAATATGACGATACCTTTGGCCTAAATGGAGGGTATGGCGATACCGGCCTGCTATTACCAGGAAGCAATAGTAAAGGAAAACACCATTAGTAAGGCAGTTAGGAACAGATTGCTAGGAGAGATTGTAAAGGCAGTAAATAGCGCTATTAGTGTAAAGGAGGTAATAGCAGCACGTAGACTGTAGAGTAGAGATATAGTTATTATGTTTACTAAGGCAGGAAGGAAATAAAAGGAAAACACAGCCTGGGTAAGAGTTGCCTTTGGACCTACAGCAGAAGTAAATAGGAAGATGTTTAGCGTGATTATCAAGGGATTCCTAATACGATTAACGAACCATATTGTAATTAAGGATATAAGGAAAAACATTAAAAAGGAGAATGGTCTAAACATGGCGAAGATAATAGTGCGGAAGCCAAAGGGAATAGCAACAAGGGCACTACTGGTGGTTAGCGTTAAGGGCACTAAGGCAGCAAACTGCCTATACCATGGGGGAATAGTATACTAAGCAGAGATTTTCAATGCTAAGCTATACAACAAGATAGTTTACCTAAAGCAATGTTATAATTACTATAAGATTAGACACATTACTAGGTACTATAAGGAGGAAGCAAGATACGGCAGGTATGCTACTAGAAAACACCCTAAGGGAGAGAGGACTTGCCTAATGTTAACAGGCAAGGTACGGGAGAAATGCCTAAATTGCACAGAGGCATATCCAGCATAGTCTCGGCTATGCTTAGTAAGTAATAATAGGTAGCAACAGGCCCGGGAGGCTTACGCTATAAGGCTGCTGTTCTTCTGCAACCATTGGTTAGAGGCCGTAATAGCTACTACAGGCAAGGGTTATTATAAAGAAGAGACCAGGGGATTAATGGAAAGGCAGCTAAGAAGAAGGAGCATATAACTAAGGGGCCTTTTTATAAGACGAACATACAAACTACAATTAGGACAGCAGAGACCGGCAGAGAAAGGCATAATACTAGCCTTCTTATAACTAACAAGAGAGCAAAACAATACCAGAGCCAGCCCAACCAGGGTGCTCCAAAGCACATAATAAAGTATATAATTAAGGTCATATACTGGAATATACAAAAGAAAAGCAATCTAGTACATCTGGCGTTAGGGCATGACGTTAGCCCTAAGGTAATAGCCATTTAGGAACCAGGAGGCTATAATAGTATACCGCCGAATCTATCTTAGGGGCACTATACGTTAGTAACATACAGTAAAAGAACAGCAATTTATATACACTAGAAGGTTAAGGCAGGGCTTTGGACTATAGGGAGGGGGGAGGATTAGTATAGTATTAAGCTATATAGAGTAGAGGTATATAATATATATTCCCCGGCTTACGAAAGGGGGTGGCAGACGCCTTTATAACACTTCGCTAACACCTAGGCAAAGGGTTAAAGTATATTTATAGGGGACTTCAACTAACATCACCCCCTGTAAGACAGATTCAGCAGGACCTCTTAGGGGCATAATAAGATATTGGAATTTATAACAAGGTAGTAACTCGGCCTAGTTACTCCGTTTAGGGAAGTAATAAGGAGAGAATATAGAAGCAGGGATAGCACTATTAATCATACGTGGACTACTTATAACGTTAGTATTAAGTTTACTAGGCTAGTAGAAATCGCCAGATCCGACCATATGCCTCAACTTATTAACATTAGGACAAGCAAGGAATTCAGCAGCAGCCTAGGGTTAATCTAGGGTTAGAGGACAGTAGATAAGAACCTAATTATAGTAAAGGCACTAAACAGGCTTAAAAAGGAGGGGTTAAAGCTCCTGCTAGGTAACTGGCAGAAAGTTAACAACTATACGCAATAGCTTACTTACTAGCTCACAGAGATAGCCAACATAGTGGCACCTAAATAACCTTAAGGGCATAGCAAACCATAGCTATAGTAGAATAAAAGGGTTAAGGACGTAATAGCAAAGGTAAGACGTGCTAGCAGGCAGTGGCAGTAATAACAGATATAAGAATTATAGCAGACCTTAACAAAAGCTATAAAAATACAGGACCGTATTATCTTAAAGAAAAAGAGAAGCAGCTGGCAATAGGCTGTTAGCGAGCTATCTAGGTCTAAAGGGAGCCTCTAGACCTTAGAGCGTTAGGCCTGGCTATAGAGTAGACTCCCCCTAGAGATATAACAAGTTCTGCTACTAACTTAGCTAAGAAACAACAGTAGGGAGGAGATAGTAGAGGTTATATACAAGGGCAAGGCAAGGGCATTTATAGAGAGGTTCTTCCCTCCATCCATGGCTAGGGCTTTAGGACTAGAGGGAGAAGAGGGGATAAGATACTATAACAATAAACAGGTAGCTCCTGCGTTTATAGAGGAGGAAATTAGAGAAGTTATAAAAAATATAGCAAGCTAGAAAGCCCTAGGGCCGGACAAGCTACTAACGGGTTTCCTTAAGCTATGTAGCGCAGCCCTAATATTGTGTTTAATACGCCTTATAAACGCATACTACAGCTTAGGACACTATCCGGCCTCCTTCTAGTATGCAAAGGTGGTAGTTTTATGCAAACCTAGGAAGACCCCTAAGGAGTTAGGCAGACCAGGGGGGTAGAGGCTAATATTGTTACTAAATACAATAGGTAAAGTAATTAAGGGAGCTATTATAAGGAGGATTACTACTGTAGCAAAGGAAGGCTATATACTACTGGATATATAGATAGGCAACAGGGCTAGCAGGTTAACAGAGGTAGCACTAAGCACGCTAAAAGAGGTAGTAAGGATAGTATGGCACTATTAAGGGATAGTATTATTACTATAGCTAGATATCACCAGGGCGTTTGATACTATTAGCTATAAACAATTAATATACACTATAAGGGAGTTAGGACTACTAGGGTAAATAGCTAGATGGACAAAGGGTTTTATATTAGGAAGAAAAGTATAATTAGCGTTTAATGGATATACTACTAAGGAAATCTAAATTACTGCAGGGGTTCCGCAAGGATCGCCAGCGTTTCCTATCCTCTTCTTATTATATATTATACCACTATATTAAAGGCTGGCGGCGGCAGAATTAACACTAACGTTAGGGTTCTTAGATGATATGAACATTATAGCATATAGAAAAACGGCAGAGGAGACTAAAGTATAACTAGAAAGAGCCTGGAGAATATGTAAGGAGTGGTTAAAGGAGTACGGGCTAAGGTTTAACCCAGGGAAGAGCAAGTTAATACACTTTATAAGAAAGAGGCAGGCAATTACAACAATAATCCGACTTAGAAGTATAATAATACAACTGACGTAATTAGCGCGATTCCTAGGGGTTTGGATCCACTGGAAGCTTTGTTGGTTAATATATATAGAGAAGGTGAATGCTAAGCTGGCACGGCAGAAGTTAGCCCTTATAGCGCTAGCTATGTCTACATAGGGATGCCGACTAAAATGTGCAAGATCCCTTTATATATAGGTAATAAGAAGCATAATAGCATATAGAGCTAGAATATACTACACCCGTAGCAAGTTAAAAGGGGTAGTATAGGGGGTAG